>MU177892.1:652496-700936 GCA_016695465.1 Suillus americanus
GGGTCCTTCGAGCATTGAGCTGGAGGACCCTGCTTGCCCTAAACTCACTCCTCGAGCGCCTATACGCGGTGCCAGTTGATTCAATGACATCCACTCATGGATCGTTTCGTCGGAGGTGGTCGTAGCCAAGTGGTTAGCACAACAGAATCAAAATCTGTTTCTCTTGGCTGTGCAGATTCGAAATCTGAACGTCAAGTTTTTTTCTATCAAAACACACCTTCACATTGACTCATGGATGGTTTCCTCGGAGGTCCGTCCACCTGACTGTTCTTAGCCAAGTGGTTACCAGAGTGAAAATTTGTTTCTCTTGGAGTTGGTTCGAAACCTGCTGACATATAGATCCTCAAGAGGTCCATATAACTAGGTCCAGTCATCGTGACGAAACCTCCTTTTTATGTGATAGTCCGTTCATGGAAAGGAACTTCACGCCTCACAAGGGTCGTCTCAGAAACATAAGATATATCCTCGAGGTGCGTACGTGCCAACCCGGATTCTCGACAGACTGAAAAACTGTCAGGATTCACCAGAAAACGAAAAATGTTAAATGTTAAAGAATGATGTAACCTCCCCACCTCTAGCTTTGTAGTCATTCTCGGTTGCATTGGGAGAACCAGCAACTGAAGGAGTGTCCGTCCACGAGGTTTCAGCGAGGCTGGAAGAATTGAAAGTGGCAGACCGAGCTGGCATATCGTTCTAGGGTGTGTGCGGTTTGCGTGCGCTCCAGTTTTGTGTCGATGCCGAGGCGAAACAAAAAAAAATCTTTTGATCGCAGCAGAAAGATCTAGGCACAGGATAGAGACATCAACAGAGAGGTCAACGCGAAACTCTAGAACACCCCATAACGAAAAGCTCGAGACACCATGCAGGAGTGGTCCGCCGAGGCATGCATAACGGAAACAAGGGGCTCAGCGAGAACATTTCTAATATAGACCAGGCAAATCGTCCGAGTCTGCGATCGGGAATTTTACCAACCATTAACCGTGGCCAATGCTGTCATGTTTATGCTTGCGGAATTATGCAGATGATTTAAAAGTAGGCGGCCAGAGGCCTTTGCAGAACGCAACAAAGGCAATAGGTTATAAGGTGGCACAACAGATACGGTACGTAGTGATAACGGACCGCGCAAACAAAAAACAACCGAATTATAGATTGAAAGAGCACAAAAAGTGTCGGGATTGGAGGCACACTGGCAGGCGACGATGACTAGGCACAAGATCAAGTTCGAGTGGATTTCTGAGAAGAATAAACACTGTAAATTCTTTAAATCAGTTCCACTGTGCCACAGGAAGGCACACCTATTTATGTCAGAAGCTTTTGCTCTTAGCTTGATCGCCCAATTTCTGTCCCGTGAACGTCTCCACGTGCTGCAGTGCTACATTTCTCCATTCTCATCGCGTTAAAGGTGTTCTTGCCGCCTCCTCCTCAACTCATGTTTAAGCAGCTAGCAGGGTTTTCGCTCCCCATGGAGGAAGTTGAAAAATGGGCCACACGTATCAATCCAGATTGGCGAGCTAAAAGCCCGGATCGTATCATGGCTGGGTTCGTTTGCGTGAATCAGAAAGTCATTCGCGACCATGTTACAACATTCGATGGCGGGCCATACCTCTACCTCACTGATGCATTATCTAGCTCTCAGGACGAGGTGATCATCATCTACGTCACGCAGGGGTGCCATTCGCGCAGAAAAATGAACTTTGAGAGAGGTGAAATAGAGTGTCGAGCTTGGGATTATCTGAAGAAGGAAGATGTGGACGTTACCAGACTGCGCTTTGTGAGCATCATGGGTGTTCAAGATGACTTGATTTACCGTCGCGTCGCCTACCGCTGAAGGACGACCGCTACTGTCGCTAAAGGTCAACTCAAACGTCTCGTGGTTATGTGACATCGCTGACACCCCCTGTCAGGCTGGTATCAAGATCTGTTCGTGAACCTTGCACCGACATACTGTCGCCACTGGTGATGTTATCAGTACCTAGCTTTTTTTATTAATAATGAACTTTCTCATATGTGGATGCGCCCGTGGGACCCTCTTAAGTTGTAGACCCCCTGGGTTTCGACAAGGACAGTGAAACTAGTACTGGCAAGGACGGCTCAATTGCCGCTAATTTCACGTGAGGGTGAGAAGCAGTTTCACAGACGAGAGCTGATTAATGGTTAACCGGAAAATGCCAGTGGGAAGTCTCGTCGAATCACGTCTTTCTCGGAATCTTGGGACTTGCGAAAGACGTACATGGCGTTTCTACCACCCCCACGCGCTGTTAAAATTTTTGATTATCCTAGGTGGTCCATACCGCGCAAATGAGGCTGCAAAAATAAAAATTAAGTTAGCTTAGGATATTCTTACCGTTGGAAAAGTTCTCCCACTCGGATCAGATAAAAATAAAAATACCATGAAGCAGCTTCAAAGCATATTGCAAACCCATGTCAAAAATGGAGACAAAATGACCACCCAACTGACGTTGGAAACGGAGGGTACTTATGTGGTATAGGGGGCACACGAGTATTGCGCTTTTGATAGCCTACGATCTGGGAATAAGTAGTCCAATTGGCAATAAAGCCGCTTGTCAACGACACGATCTGATTCGACTCACATTATAACAGCTAATCTGTATAGGCCCAGTATCAGCGCCGGCGGGAAACGATAGCAGAGACGGCAAGCCTTTTGCAAGATAAGGCGTCAGCGTGTGAAGTCGAAGTGGTCGAAGTCGGACAGGGTTCCGATATGAACGATGCGGCCCCTTCATCTACGTAGAAGTGCACGGGCCTCTGTAGCATGGTATTCATTCCTAGGATGAAGGCGGAACTGTTGATGAACTGCACTACTACCGTAGCTAGGCGAAGATTGATACTTAGTAGTATGCTTCGGGAAAAACATTACATACAGCTGAGGGGCGGGACGTCCCTGGTGTGATTGTCGCCAAAAAAGGAAGGTGCTGTAGATCGAATACCACCAAAGAGCGCTGCTTTCATGTGGGGACTTTCACGCGTCGACTGCTTACCTTTGCAACCACTTACACCACCACCACCACCACCACCACCACCAACATAGAGTCATGCCCCGCGCAATCATATCTCCTTCGGTCCTTGCCTCTGACTTTGGGCAGCTCAGTGCGGAATGCAAGAGAATGATTAAGGGCGGAGCGGAATGGCTGCACATGGGTACGTTTACCGATAAGTGAAGCTTTAGGGAGACAGTCCTCATCGCCACTCCACCTTGTGCAGACGTCATGGACGGGTAAGAAATGAGATTAAATACTCTTATCCGATGTCAATCTGTCCCAATCCAGCCACTTCGTGCCCAATATCTCGATGGGTTAGTTCACCGTCACGCTCGTTTGCTTTCGAGCGGCTCTCACGTGTATGCAGGTGCACCAATTCTGTCTTGTGTCTACAAAGGCGTCCCGGGCATATTCATGGATTGCCATATGATGGTTGCACAGCCCGAGCAAGTAAGTATACATCTTACCGAACTCGATCAACACGGCAGTAACTGATATCGGCATCTGCCTCAGTGGGTAAACGACATCGCAGACGCAGGAGGTTCACTGTATTGTTTCCATATCGAGGCCACGTGTGAGTAACCTCACCCCCAATCTTCTCCTAGTAACCTTAGCACATTGCATAGCCGATGCTGTTTCACTTATTAACGCCATACACGCCCGGAACATGAAAGCAGGGGTAGCTATTTCTCCGGACACGCCATCCACGGCCATCACAGATGAAATAGGCGCAGCAGCGGACATGCTCTTGGTTATGACCGTTTACCCTGGTGCGTCACATCATCGATTTTTTGATAGGTCGCCTCACGTGGCATAGGACGCGGTGGTCAGAAATTCATCGAGTGGTGTGTACCGAAGGTTGCGGAACTGCGCGCACGCTTCCCAGAAAAAGACATCGAGGTTGATGGTGGCGTCGGACCCAGGACAATCGATGTTTGTGCGGATGCAGGTTAGTGCTGCCAAGGAATCCCCTAGACGATCGTTTGACTGGTCCGCAGGCAGCAACGTCATCGTGGCAGGAACTGCCATTTTCAATGCGGCAAACCCGGAGGGCGTCATTACTGCACTGAAAGCTACCGTTAATACCGCTCAAGCGAGGTTCTCGAAGTAGATAGTCCTGCTGATCGCACAATATGTATTGAGTAATTAGATTTTACGGATTCATGTCCATTGAGGCAGCACAATTTATGTTATTAAAGTAGACTAAGATTGGTCCTAGCATGGCACTATGGCCTGAACCAGAAGGGCAGTAAGCAAACTGCTCGACATGTCCGAGACGAAAAAATCGGCAAATGGTAAAGGTATGGACAGTGAAAGGACCGAGAATCAGAAGGCTAGGTATCCAAACAACTTGTCGTAGTGATGTTAGAGTCTGAACCAAACAATAACAAAGGTTTCAGTGTGCAGTCCGTGCATTTATGATATGGGGTCGTTTCAAATAGCGCGTTTGATATTGATTATAAGATTGTGGGACCATGGTCGACAGAATGCCGCGAGGACGGAAGTAATTCAAGGTCACCATTGAAGCCATTCGCCGTACATGTTTGGCCTCTCTCCACGAATGTAAGACTCGAACGTTCTCTTGAGGACAGTAGCCCAGTCAAGATCGCGTTTGTCGTCAGCGACCCGGTCAGTGGCATCCTCGGGATCAATATCGGGTTCTGCCGCTGCACGGGCAGCCCTCTCGCCAGCTGAAAACCTGGGGCCTAGGTCAGGCCAGTTACGAGTTGGATCGAATGGCTTCCACCTGAGTCATGATTAAGCACGGTATGTCACACAGAAGGATAGTCTACTCACCAGAAGTTATGGAAGTGGTAAGAGAAAGCACCTTGGAAGAAGCCTTCAAACCCTAGTGCTTGAGGAGCAGCACTGGTTTGTGTGGGTGTGTCAAAGAAGTCCGAGAACCTATGAGAAATGAATGAGTAAGCTACGACATGAGAACACGAAACTGCATACGTACTCTTGGAAGTATGGCTGAGGCGGTCTTTCGCGTTGATAGTACTCGGTGTTGAGCCACGCGGAGTCAAACATGGCGTCAGGTAGTCGTAGCAAAAGACCCTCCAAGTATGCGTCCTTGGTATAACGAGATACCGTCATAGGGTGGAAGTCGAGGCCGTTCTTCAGAGCAGTGCGGAACAAGAATGACCCAAGAGCAGAGTTCTTGTTCATGCGCAGAACGGCAGTATTGTATTTCTCCAGCCGCGACCACCTATACGCAAACGCACCCTTCCAACCCCAAAGCTCCTCCCAGTCCCGTAAGAAGATGGTGTCTGCATCAAGATAGATACCACCAAACCGATGACAAAGGACAAATCGTGCCATATCAGAGAGGATAACTGAGAGGCGGTCATATGAAGACGAAGATTTCGAGCCAGTACGGTTGAGCATATCATCTTCATCCGACTTGTTCTCACCAGTAGACAAAGGCTTTGCAGAAGGGTCGACATCGGTGCTGTTGGTCGAATCCTCTATAGTACCAGTACTGGAGGCCTCAGCACTTTTAGACTGTGACTTCTCGGCGGGCACACTGACAATGTGTCCTCCTGAGTTGAAAAGAGTCTCTCTTAACTCGCGCCACTCGTCCTTAAGTTCTGGGATACCGTCAAGTTGGTCTGTCGTATTCCACAGTTTGAATTTGATAACGTCCTTGAAGCGATGGTGTAAGAAAGGGGCTGCCCAGGGATTGGTCTTGAGCCCTTCATACATGTCGCTCAAAGCAGAAGGGTTGGGGACAGACGCTGCAGGACCAGGGTTGATCCACATCCAGAACTCAGGGCGGCAAACATTAAGAGTGTCGCCATCCTTCAGATGTAGACCGACATTCTGCGTGAAGAGGAAGGAGAGCAAAGCGAGATATGGCTTGTCGGTGAATGGGCCAGTCCAGAACATGTGGAAGAGACGTGGGTTTTCAGGGTCGCAAGGTGCCGAAAGACTTGAATAAGGTGTATGTTGCAAAGGGGTACGGAGAGGTAACTGTGTCTCCCAGTCTACCCCTACCTTCTTTCTTAAACCTGCGTTAGGATCCGTCTCTCCACCTGAAACTAGAGGACGGGGTGGAGCAATGGGATTGGCTATAGGGATGGAATCCGTGAAGGGATCCGTAAAATTCTCCTTTTCTTGTTCCATGTAGATGTACTTCCATTCGTCCATTTCGCCTCGCCTGAGTCTCTTGCCATTGTCGAGGCCTGCACCTATACGCAAAACTTCGAGGCAGTCACGTACATACTTTGAAAACATTAGTGAGTGAAAAAAAAGAGAAACAGAATGCGTACTTTGCCCTGTGAAAAGTCACAATGATCCATAATGACGTCCAGGTCAGCGACGCTGCCCGGTACAGGGCGAGGTGGATATGCAATATCGGGGGGCAGGCTTTGTACATCAAGATAAACGCGTCGTGGACCATCTCCACGCGTGGTTGTAGCTACAGGGCCTGGAGGAGGCCGGAATCGTGAGGGAATCGTTGGAACTTTTCGTGGAGGAAGAGCAGGGTTGAGTGGTGGAGCACTGAGTCCGACCTGCTCGGGTACTAAGAGAATTAATTATTAACACGTATGATTACGACAGCAAGAGAGATGAGGCGCACTCTTTGCATTACTTGGATAATGGCCGCTATCTATTTCCCATTTCCAAATTCGCTGCAAATCATCTCGCCCAAAGACAAGGGTAGAAGACTCCCCAAAGTTGGTAGTCCACTGTTTTTCCTCTGCGCCGAACCGACGTGCAAAGGAACATATTGTGACAATGGAAGCAATCAAGACTACGCAGAGCAGTATAGGCCCTCGTCGTCGTCCGAAACGCGAGATACTGATCTGGCGGACACGACTTGGATTTGGCATAAATAAACGAAGGCGACGTGAGTGTACGCCGGGGATTGGAACAGATACTGGGACTGTCCAGGACATTGAACGGGAATGTCGATGCATTTTCTCGCTCACAGCGGAAGAATAAGTTGGAAGAGTGTTTGTTAAACGACTCTTGTCTAAAAAGCCATTCCCGCGTTGGGGAGTAAAATAATTAGAAGACGCCATTTCGTCCAGTAAACGGCGAATTCACGACGCTCGTGAGGACACCAAACGAGCAACTTTTAAGAATATTGATGTAGCAGAGAAGCGTAGGGATCCGTGGGAATTTATCATCTCTGCTGTTAACGGGCATAGCTAAATGGGTGTGAAATTTCTTACAAGGCGATATCAGGCTGGCACTGCAGGCTACTCAGCACATCCGCAGCCTCGGCAGTGACAAAAATAATCACCAATATACAACAGCATTCTGAGCTAGCACATCATCAAATTACACGTTGGTTAATAAATTGATAGCATCTGTCCAAAATTCGCGTCAAATAAGATCCCCATTGAAAATATGTCTTCCTGTCCAGATCGTCACCACCGCAACCATTCACCATACATATTCGGTCTTTCTCCACGGATGTAGGCCTCAAACGTTCGTTTCAGCACAGTCGCCCAGTCCAAATCACGCTTGTCATCGGTTATTTTGTTGCTCCAATCATCAGGATCTGCATGAGGGTTGGCAGCGGCGCGCGCTGCCCTTTCACCACCTGCAAATTTAGACCCCAAGTCCGGCCAATTCCTCGCAGGATCGAATGGCTTCCACCTTTCACAAAGATATCAACAAGGGTGTAATACGAAAAAAGAAATATACTCACCAGAAGTTATGAAAGTGATATGAGAATGCTCCCCTGAAGAACCCTTCAAATCCGGTGGCCTGCGGTGCAGCACTCTGCACCTCTGGAGTGTCAAAGAAATCAGCGAAGCTACACGGTGGATCGTCAGAAAATTACAGCCAGAATTATCTTCAGGAACATACCCAGCGAAAAAGGGGTACGGTGGCCTTTCCATTTGATAGCCCTCCGTGTTTAGCCACGCTGGGTCAAATAGCGCGTCAGGAACGCGTAACAAAAGGTTCTCCAGGTGTGCCTCTTTAAGGTACTTAGAGACAGCGACAGGATGAAAATCGAAGCCGTTCTTCAATGCGGTACGGAAGAGGAAAGAACCAAGGGCGGAACCCTTGTTGAGATGGAGTACTGCAGTGTTGTAGTCTTCGTGATAGGACCACCGGTAAGCGAACGCGCCTTTCCATCCCCAAAGCTCCTCCCAGTCCCTCAAGAAGATGGTATCAGCATCTAGGTAGATCCCTCCATAGCGATGAGTGACGATGAAACGTGCCATGTCAGACAAAATTACGGAAAGCCTGTCATAAGTCGCTTCCGATTTCGAACCAAGGCGATGAACCATGTCACCGGTTTTAGATATAACACTAGAGCTCCCTGCGGGTTGCTCGGCAGGTACGCTCACAGTTACACCTCCTGAATTGAAGAGAGTGTCCATTTTCCTCCACTCATCTCTCAACTCCAGGTTGCTATCAAGTTGTTCCGTCGTGTTCCACAATCTGAATTTGATAACATTCTTAAAACGCGGATGAAGGAAAGGTGCCGCCCATGGGTTCGTCTTCAGTGCGTCGTACATATCTGTGAGCGCGGTGGGATTGGGAACGGCCGCTGCAGGACCAGGATTAATCCACAACCAGATCTGTGGACGACAAACGTCGAGCTCTTGCCCCGGTTCAAGATGGAGGCCAAGATTCTGGGTGAAAAGAAAGGATAACAGCGCGACATATGGTTTCTCGTTGAATGGACCTGCCCAAAACATATGGAACAGGCGGAGATTTTCAGGATCACAAGCAGTCGGACGGTTTGAACCCACGCTTGGCTGCTCGGGGGGCGGGAGCTCTAGTGGACGCTCCCACTGGATGTTCCTCTTCTTCATCAATCCCGCGTTGGAATTTTGGCGTCCAGTGGGGTATGGGCCAGCAGGCACTATAGGTGCAGCCTGCGTAGTGCGGGGAAAACTTTCTTCTTCTAGTCGATCCTCTTCCATAAAAGCGTATTTCCACTCATCCACTGATCCTCGTCGAAGTCTTCGGCCATTATCCAAACCAGCTGAGACGCGCAAAAATTCCAAGCAATCGCGGACATACTACGGAAAACGTAAACTTGTGCGTAAGATCTTCGCGAATGACACACCTTGCCCTCTGAAAAATTACACTGTTCTAGAATGATATCTAAATCTGCAATGCTGCCGGGTATCGGTCTAGGCGGGTATGCAGCGCCGACAGACTGCTTCTGATTTTCAAGATAAGTCCTACGGGGACCAACTCCCCGTGTAATGGTGGTTACTGGCCCTGGCGGGGGCGTAAAGGGTGAAATGAGCGTGTGTGCCTTTGCTGGAGGCAAGGCCGGATTCAAAATAGCGGAGGTGAAACCAATCTGCTCGGGTACTCAAAGCAAGTCAGCCCCATCTGGCATAAGAGCCGAAAGCACGTTGTCGCTTACTCTTCCCATTGCTGGGGTAATGTCCGCTCTCGATTTCCCACTTCCAAATGCGTTGCAAATTCTCTCTGCCAAACACGAGGGTTGAATCCCTGAACGGAGGTGTCCAGTGTGACTCTTCAGTAGCCAACAACATGAAGATGATGACTGCAATGGCAAAGACTACAGAAAGGAAAGCAACACAACGACGGATGAAACCTCTTCGTCGACCGACTCGAGCTAATCTGGAGCGAGGCCCGGGGCTACGGGATTCGAGACGTATTCGGCGCGTTGAGCCTGTCATAGGCACGAGCCATTGCCTACCAGTGGACTGGAGATGTAATTTTTCGCGAACAGCAGAGGAATAAGAAGGAAGATGAGGATCACAGAAGGGTTGGTCGCGAGTAGTATCACGCTGAAATCCAGCGAAATAACGAGTTGCCATCGCGTTCAGGCAGTGATTTTGGAATAGTTAAGGAAGGGAGGATGAGGCTACAGGTGTCCGCGTCCGAGTCAGTACGTTAATACTTACTATGATAGTGGAGTAAAGAAAGTGAGCATCAGGTCATCGCGTACAAAAAAACCTGCAAGGAAGATATTTTACCGGTATCAGTAACGGCCTGCGATGTATGAACCGCTCTATGGGAAAGTTGACATTCTACCACGCAGTTGACAGAGAGTACCGTGAGTACTAGTCGGCGGCGGATGTAAATCGATTGAGCCAGCCACGTCAACTTCAAGTGTCATTGTACATTGTTATATGCTCACGCTACAGTATGTTTACAACAAAGTCCAAGGTCTCAACATTCACTTCAATCATTTAGTTTGCTCCCAGGGATTGCAACTCAAAATCAGCAGGGTCGGTAGGAACCGACAAGATACGCATGGTGTTAGTATGGCCAAGACCTCCCTTCCAGCCTTGCACAGCGACGACGGTAGTTCCCGTTTTGATGATGTTCAGCGCAAGCGCGTTCTTCAAGCCGAACCGGATGCGGTTGTCAACCTAGATAAATTATATCAGTCTCAGCTCAAAGCCAATCAAACACGGGCGCATGCTTACATCCTTCTGCCACTGACTCTCATGAACTCCACGCGGCTCGGGGTACCAGAATGGATAACATCCACGGTGGAGATGGATCTGGCGCGCAGTCTGCTCGTTCCGAGTGACTTGAAAAGGTGGTTGAGTTAAAGATGTCGATAGTAGTCAAAGGACACTTACCCGTGAGGATGGGCACTCTGGGGCGGTATTTGGAGATCAGACGAGCAGTGTTTCCGCTTGTGGACAATACAATAATGGCGCTCGCATTTTGCTCCGATGCAGCGGCGACCGCAGCAATCGCCACAGTCTCCACAGTCTCAGTGGGACGAGGCTGGATGCCTCGCAACTCGTCGTACAGAGGTGGGTAGCAAATTGCGGCCTCGGCCAACAAACATGTCTCAGCCATCATGAGAACTTCACATAACGTCAGTCTCGCCATAATCTCCACACAAAGAGCACACACCGGACTCTACGGGGTAATTTCCCTTTGCAGTCTCTCCCGACAACATGACGCAATCGGAACCATCAAGGACAGCATTGGCTACGTCACTGATTTCGGCACGAGTGGGCCTGGGGTTGTACTGTGCGTGATCTGAGCAACACTCATAGGGAAACAAGTCGATTAACACATACCGTCATTGACTATAGGTAGCGTGTATTCAGCGAACGTACTATCGCACGATGAGCGATCCACGTACCTCGAGCATCTGGGTTGCCACAATGACTGGCTTCCCAGCGATGTTGCACTTCGCAATCATCATCTTTTGTGCCAAGAAGACTTGGCTTGCGGGGATCTCGATACCAAGGTCACCACGAGCAACCATAACACCATCAGTTTCTCGCAGGATCTCGTCAAAGTTTTCAACACCCTGCTCGTTCTCAATCTTCACGATGATTTTGATGTTCGCACCATCTGGCCCCAGAACTGTACGAATGTCTTTAACATCCTGGCCGCGGCGGATAAATGACGCGAAGACCATGTCAACACCGTTCTTGACACCGAAAAGCAGGTCCTTTTTGTCCTTCTCCGAGAGAGCAGGAAGGTCGACATCGGTCTTTGGAAGGTTTACACCCTTGCGAGAAGAGAGAGTCCCGTTGTTCACAGCACGTACGCGAACGTTGGGACCCTCAATAGCCAAGACGAGCAGAGAGAGAATACCTAGATAATTATTAAATGAATGAACAATTCAAAGGAGATCACAGATAAACCTACCATCATCAATGTAGATGAGCTTCCCGGGAGCAGTGACCTTGGGCAAGTTTTTCTACAAAAAGAAATAAGGGGAAAACAAAAAAACAAGAATTCCCGCCCAACGAAGCAAACCAAAAGAACCTGGCCACCCAAAACCCCCCGGAACTGACCACCGGTGAAAAGAAGAAACCAAGACCAACCCTGAAGGGGCACCGAAAAAAGCAAGGTGAAACATGATGTCAATCACCTGGCGAAGTCAGCGATAAAGATCAGACGCATACATCCTTTCCATCTTTCATCAAACCCGTGCGGATTTCAGGGCCTTTCTGTTACCAGCCAAATATCAGCATGAATTTGTAACACGAGCGCACGAGCCTTACTGTGTCCAAAGCAATAGCAACAGGTCGTCCACTGGGATCCGCTAATGTTATGCATCAGTCTAACACGATCGTACGCTCAGACAATTCGTAATCACCCGCAACCATCTTTCTTGTGTTATCGATGACACTCTGGTGGTAATCATATGAACCATGAGAAAAGTTCATGCGAACTTGAGAGGGGGGGTGAGTCGTAGAAATAGAATGTGCGATCGTCACTGACCAACGTTGACACCAGCGCGCCTCAGGGCAGCAAGTTTCTCAACGGTGTTCGTGTTCGGACCTAGAAATAATCAGCATCGACTAAACATCGACGATCACACAGATCGCGCACCGATGGTTGCGATGATCGAGGTCTGCAAGGTTGTAATTAGATAAAGGATGGAAGGTTGGGAGACAACTGACCTTGCGAAGGTACTTGGTGTCAGCGGTGGGCTGGGGGGCATTGGAGACGCTCAAGGTGGAGTTCCACTCTAGCTGCGATCGGATACCATCGTAGGTGAACATCTTGTTGGTTCTAGCGATGTTGGATAGGAATCGATTATGTGAATTTGAGACCGTGCACTGGACTGAGGAAGAAGGATTTTTATCAGCACTCGTACAAGATATAAATCTTTTAGCGGCGCTAAAGAAGAAAAAACCAGTGCGGATCATACGATGTTTTGGCTCGGGTTCGGTCGACTTACCTGATGATGGCGCGGTTAAGGGAGGAATATTCAATCTCCACCAAATGTCCACTAGTGTGTTTCGGCAGTACTTGTATTTATCTAATCCTTTAATCAATATACTGATCTTATCATTAATTGATTCCTTAATTGAGAACTTTACGGCCCGCACCAATCGCCCGTTCCTCGTGGGTCATACCAGGCTAGTGACATTTTTACACGAACGTTCGAGCCTTTCGCGTTGGCTATATCGGACGATAGCTAGCAAGTATTAAAGTTGAGCTAGCAAATATGGACCCATCGTGAATTGACAATACGATAAAAAAAAACCTTGCCAGCATGTCTGGCTTACAAAAATCCACTCAAGAAAATGAACCGGCAGAAAGAAGGGTAGGTACGGGAAGTGCTAGAATTCGGGAGCTTGACGACAGCAATGATCTGAAAGATAAGACAGAGCGAACGAAGAGCAACAAGCAACGAGAATCGACGACAGCATATCTGAATCAATGTTACATTACTCTTAACGTCCAACCATGTAAACCTCCATCAGCCGCAGCCGCAGCCTGCGCTGCAGCGAGCCAGCTAGCATCCGCTGATCCCCCTGGTGGTGCTAGAACACCGCCAGGTGCCATCGGCCCTAGCTCCATAGCCTGGAATACGTTTTCGCAACTGATCGTTCGTCCAGAATGATAACCAATACCATCCGAGGCGCGAATGAACAACAGGGGAAGACTCCGGCCAGCAATGGAAGGTGGAGGGTGTGATTGTGAACTACTTCCATTAGGTCCGTCAAGCGGTGTTCCATGTTCACTATGTTGCGGTGATTGCCGATGGATGAGACCATCTGGGGTCATCACATTCGGAGTCATTACATCCTCTTCGAGCGCCTTGATAATCTCAGCCAATGAAGGCAGCTCCACTGTCACGATGGTGTGCAAAGGGGGCTGAGTGAGATATCGTGATGCAGCGTCGGCAGGGGAACTTGCAACGTCTTCACCTCCACCCACTACTACCTCACTAGATGAACCGGACATGGCAGCACCGAAAGCGGCAATGTTAGTCAACGGTCCTGGGGGAGCAGCCTGATAGAAACGAGCTCTGAGAGGACCGAGGCCACCTAAATACACGGTCAGTGGCATTTGAGTTCGTGTCTTTGAGTCTTCATAGAAGAAGTGTGACACGGTCATTTCGAGTATATTGTTCGTTGGTCGGTACACTGGCGCCGTGAACAGTGTCGGGAAGGGCGTGATGGGCATTTCGGGTATTGAATTACTATGTTGACCAAACGCATCAAAGAATGTATACTGGAACTTGGCTATGGTCGAGCATTGTTAGTGCAATCCAACGGCCCAACGAAAAGTACCCACAAATGCCCACAATTGTCCAGCACAAATAGTCATCTACCTCATCGGTCAAGGTTCGCACGCCATCTTTCATTTCATCTCGTATGCGAGGCGATTGGAAGATCAGGGGATGCGTTCCACCCTGAGCCGGTGCTCCTGGGACAGATGGGGTAGAGTTCGGAGCGCCAGGGATGGGACCGGCGGCAGACAAATAATGTCTTGTACCATCCTGATTTACTCTTTGCAGAGCAATTTTCTGCATCTGACTCACAGGTCCACCATCCTCAGCAGATACGCGACCTTTGTCTACTTTGCGAATGATAAGGGGTGACGTGGCGATATTAGACAATGTGTCGGAAAGGACAACCTCACAGCCGTAAGTGACAGGCTGCGGACCGGCTGAACGTGAACGTGAGTAAAACATGTATAATACTTTCCAGTCACGTGAGCACGCACCATTGGTGGGCGGCGCGTCATCGGGGCGTCGCACTACGTTCACATTGAACGCAGACCAAGTGACATTACTTGCACAGAGCTGAGAGTTGTCGATAGTCATATACTTGGTGCGTACAGTCTGTGAATTGATCCTGTTGAAAAGAGACACAGGACCTCCCGCGAGGATACACGAAGAGATGTTACGCGTTTTTGCTGTCTTCTTCGAGGGTTTAGATATAATGGTTACAGGAGCTGAATCAAAGGTGGCCCAAACACGTCCTGGCGTTCCATCAGCGCTGCTCTCGCCTGACAAAGCAGAAGGAGGAGGTTCTATTATGTCGAGGGACAACTGGAAGCTCTTTGCCTTTGCTGTGCCGGTCACGTGCAAGAATTTGAAGCTTCCGGTCATGTTATTGTCCAAATTAGTCTTTTGGTCCAATGATCGTTCACCCTGTTCGGAGACAACTGACATGGCGAGTTGTTGGGAGCGCATTTGCCATACAGGACCTTGAATATGCACGACAGGGGGAGGGCAAAGGAAGCGTTTCTCGCTACCATAAGATTTCTGTGCAACAGCGGCGTGCAAGCACATGACAGTTGTCATTTGAAGGAGAGGATGCTGGTGTTGGTGCGGCTGCGCCACATGTTCGCGAACAACAGACCGACGAATTTTTGGGTGTGGATCGTCAGGCTCTGTCTCGTCGAGTTTGCGCTTACCACTCTTGCCGTTTGAGGACTTGTTTGATGTACATATATGAGTGCTACACTATGGTGATGCACTTTGTACTTACCTGAACTATTGCGGGTGTAAGATGAGGGGAAGAATGATGAGGCTGAGGTGAAGGTTGGACAGGGGGAATACCCCATTGATGTAATGAATCTGGAGCTGCTGAATCTTTTCGGTTCGCGGCAAGTAGAGATTGAAGAGACGCGCTCGGATCGGTGTTAGAGAGAACAGAAGGAGGAGCGGAAGTTACTGGAGGTTGTGAATTAGGGATAGCATTGTTGTTTGATGATTGAATATGGTTTGAATGCTGAAACTGTTCACCAATTTTATTGGCAAGTATATGAGGAGAAGAGGTAGGGTTTACAAGTAAATCCAAGGTAGATTGTACGGGTGATGTTGGAGATGAAGTGCTTGAATTTTTATTCAGCTGCTGTTGAAGAGCAGCTTCGGGCATTTGGATGTGTGAAGAAGAGTAAGGATGGAAAGTCCTCATAACAGTTTCCCGCCCGATGTTGGTAGCCAGCTGTGGGAATCGAGGAAGAGAGGTGGGAAAATAAAGAAGAGAGATTTCAACTAAGACGTGAGAAAAAACAATTACAAACACGTGTAATCGTGAGAATTTTATATAAATAATATAATAATAATAAAACAATCTAAATTATACTAGACATTGCATGTAATGCCCATCGTATAGGCCACCAAGTAGTAGATCCAGAACTCTCAGCTGCTTGTCCAAGTCTGCCAATTGCAAGGTATAGTGATTCATGATCATCCTCCTCATCCTCCGTCAAGAAAATAGTATCTTTGACATATCAACTCATGAACAGCTGATTGGTTAGATCGGACTTACTAAGTACTGATAACACGCCCATTTTATCTTCTCCTTTGATTGTCTCCTCTATCTCATCTACCGCCCCCCGTGCGAACACGACGGGTCCCGGCGTGTCACGCAACGATCCATCAACATCCTCCGATTGTAGTTCATTGTCAACACGTTCAAACGTTTGTTCTTGCCGTAACCACTCCCAATGTTCCCCCGGAGATGAAAGGGATGAGGCGGGGAAAAAGCCCGTAAGACTGAACGGATCCTTTCTATCGCGCGGGGAGGCCGCCACAAAGGCGCTAAACCTGTGGTGGGATGATGTGGGTACCGATGTTTGATCTAAGCGGGGAATGAAGCCATCTACGGCAGACTTTGCCCTGGCTAGACCAGGTCGAACTTGATAATCAAGAGATTGAGGTGCGGTATTGGAACGACGGATGGCCATGGTGGGCCAGTTCTATGGGGGACGTTGAGCTGCAGCTCCATATATGCAAGTCAAAACTTGTTCGCATTACAAACTCCGCGACCATGCACAAGAGGAGGCCCAGCCATTTCAAGGCACAAAGGTACTTAAATGCTCTAGAATTGATCAAATGAAGTGACGTATGCAGCTACCTACAAAACATACGCAGACTTGAATCGTCGTGCGATATGTATTACAATGGTTCTACATATGCATGATGCAAGAAAAGGAAAAGGGGGATGGACGGTAAGAAAACAATATTAATGTTGTCGAAGTCGCAAGAGACATGTGGATACCCTAATGAAACGACAGGCGTAAAAATATGTCCATGAACGTCCAATATGTCTTAGAAAATGAGTGACGTGATCATAGCACCTGACATCTAACACTATCTCAGGGCAGTCCCTCAGCTCGGAGGGTCCCGAGGGACCCCAGCAGAGCGGCGTCTGTCCATCGGGCGGCTTTGTCCAGGGAATGGAACAGTCGCGTTGGCTTCAATCTTCATCCCGCGAGACTCCCGCTTTGTGCCAGCAGCGCGCTCGGGGCGAACTCCAAGCTCCACATCCTGCTGATGCCGCTGCCAATCCTCCACCCTCAGTACCGATTGGCGTTTCGACGATGGGTTGTTGACACTGCCAATGGCAGCAAGCTTGTCAGCGTTTATTCCCTTGGACCGACGTTCTGGGTTCTTGTCGCCCTCGGGTCCCGTCTTGCCAAGACCGTCCTCTGACCTGCGCTGCAACCTCTCCTTCTCTTCACGTGCAAGTTCCGCGGCCTTCTCAGCATGCCGCCTGTTTACCGCCTCCCGCTCCACTGCCTTTGAACGCTCCCAGCGATGCTTGGCAGCCTGGACCTCCGCATTTTGTTTCTCAGCCTCCGTGATGGGAGCTTGGAGACCCCGCATCTTCTCCCGATGCCGTTCCTCCATTTCCTCAAACGTCGCAACACGCTGAGGTTCTGGCCTCTGGGCAACTGGAGCTGCGATGTTTGTGCCTTGTCCGCGAGGAATGATCATGGGGATATTACTGGGGGGCTCAGCGACCGCAGCCTTCAATGGTCGAGTGGGAGGGAGGACGATCGGTATGTTGTTTCGCTCGGGTTCAGGTAACAACGGCGCGCTCCTGGAGAGGATGGCAGGAGGATAACGTGTAGTAGCTGCAGGAGGCTGCGAGGGTGCTAACACTGCTGGGATCATGCTGCTGGTATGTGGTTTGAGCTTCTTTGTGTGAGCGCGGGCTGTTGCAAGGGTGGCAATGGGCATATCCTCGTCCGACGTATCTTTCGCGCTTGTGTCTGGTCCAACACTGGGGTCCAACAAACTCTCCCGACGTTTCCTTTGGGAGAGGGCTTCAGTGACAGCTGGTGGGACAGGTAGGCGTTGTTGTGCAGATAGTGATCCTGGCGTGGACAAACGGCTCGTTGGAATGGGTGCAGTCACCCCGGCTGGTGGCTGTAGGAGCTTACGGTCACGAACGTACGAGTCCCAGTCATCGTCGCGCAAGGGAACACTTGTGGGGCGGCCAATAGATGCACCAAGCGGAGGCGCATCTATTAGCTTGGAAAGTTCCATGGACTGTGCACGGCCGCGTGGATCTGGCTGTCTGGGTGGGCGAGTGTGTGGACGTGGAGCAATAGCATTATCAAGGTCATAGCTAAGGGTGCGGCGAGAGGTCAGAGAGATACGACGAGAGCGGGAGTCGTCCGAGTCAAGGCCAGGTGTCTCCGATCTGAGTGCATCGATTGAGCGTCTGATGGTTTGAATTTCAGCAAGAAGCTCCTCCTTGCGTGCAAGATCTTCCAACTCCAATGAGACAGCTTTCCTCACATCGCTGTGCTTGGTGTCGCTGCTGTCAGGATCATTATCAGTGATGAACCCAGAAGGGACATCCTGTTGAATTCCAAGGCCAAGATCAAGAGCAGGCAAGACACCGGGCGCTTGGGAATCACGTCCGATAGGCTTGGTATCTTCGTCAGGGACGGGAGCAGCCATGAAGTCAGACACTCCCGATGTATAGCGACCACGCCCGCCAACCAACGTGAACATGGAAGCTCGCCCATCTTGAGAACCCCTTGTGGGGAAGTCCTTCATCAAAGGAGTCCCAGAGTAGCCACTGGCCGTCCGGCCATGCATTCCAAGTGATGGGTGATCGCGCTCCCATTCCTCCTGCTCCTTTGAGAGCTCTTGAAATCTACCGGAAGCGTTAAGTTCGGCCTCTTCATCCCGCTTCTTTTCTTCCTGAGCAATTTCTTTAAGTTTGCGCTGCAAGACGCGGAGGATGCGGAGCTGAACGGCTCCACCCATAAGAGTGATCGCTCCAATGAGTCCAAGTTCGATTTCCATCGTTTGGGTTACCGGGAACGCAATGCCGTTATTAACATACTTCGGGAACAGGGTGGTAAAGCCTAAATTCCAGACGTAGAACTACCGTCATGTGTGAGCTATCATGAGCTCGCTATGGAAAATGACGCAAACCTCTTTCAAGCCAGCTGTTGTGTAACAATCCACACCGAGTATAAAGGCGGACGAGCCAACAAAGGCAGTCGCGACCAGAAGCATATGCCAATGTATCTTGGGTATTGTGCAGAGGACAAATGCAACCACGCTGCATGCTGAGTGACAAGTCAGTAGGGAGCAAGGTGGACTACGGAGAAAACAGTTACCTATATACAGAATCCATCTCATGCCAACAGGGGTAATAAGACCACCACTTTTAAAGCATTGTATCCATAGTCCAAAAGCGAAACCACCCCATGCGCCAATGAAGTATTTAGTGGCCTTCCAAAAGAAGATTGTGAACGCTCCGCCCATGATACCAGCAACGGCGGAAGCTAATACGAACATGCCCTGGAGTGTGTTGTTCGGTGGGTTGATCGCGGGAAGAATGCCGAACTTGACGATAAGAACGAAACAGACTAATGAAAGGGTATAGAAACCGATAAGGAAGAAGGAAGTCCTACATGGTGTGAGTGAGAAATTGGTAGATCCACGAATGAGAGAAATTACCATCTATTCTTGTGGCCCCAGAACGCACTCGGTAGTCCAGTTATGATGAGGATCGCTCCCAATACACCGAAAGCTGGAGTTATTCTAGTAGCTAGGACGATGGGAGTTGGGGTGGGTGAAGCTGAGGACGAGGATGTTGGTGTGGATGAATTTGCATGAATAGTGCTTGTCGCATTGTACACTGTGGGTAAAACGGTGGTGATGGTGGTGGCAATGTTCCCTGAGTGACTGACGAATGTCGACGTGTAGGAGCTAGTCGTCAAGAAGGTTGTAACATTTGCAGAGACGGTAGGAGAAGGAGTACTGCTGCTCGCAGTGGTCTGGTTTGTAGACTGAGCTGAAACCTGAAAAAAGAGGGACAATGAAAGTAGAAGACATAGCATAAGGCATAAGCCAGGTGGTGGTGTTGTCGCCATCGTTGAACACGATGAGAATGGCTTAACCGAACTTGAACCTGGACGGGTATACGTTAAGCTCTCGGTGGAAGAGAGAAAGAGACTAGGCCAAGGCTAGGTTGCCTCGGCGCTAGCAAGTCAGCCACTTCATAGGCTATTCATGGATTCATTCACACTAAAGGTGCCACTGGTCCTATTTGGACCTTGATCCGCGTGCAAGACAGCAACCAACAGCATACTACCGCCGTTAATAATCACCCGCCACATCAAAACTCATGTTTACCACTCATCCGAATACCACGGTTCCCGACGGGCACGGTCACAGTGTGACTTGTAATATATTTCTGCCGCCTGTTAGTCAAAATGTTCTAGCTTTGTAGCACCAATACCAAGCTTCTTCAGCATTATATCCATCTTCTTCGAATCATCCCTGACACAAACTTTACCTTTTTTCCCCTCATTCTCCCGGCGTCCCTCCACGATACTGATCACTTTCCCTCGGCGGCCGAATCTGCCAACTCTCCCTGCGATATGTTGGTAAACATCTCCCGCGCGTCCTTCCGGAAGTCCAAGGAGAAAAACGTGGGTTAGCGCAGGAAAATCGATCCCTCGAGTCGTTGCAAGCGTCGATACAAGCAAGGTGGGATTCTCATCGGCAATATCCTTGTCCTTAGACAGAAGGTGTGCCCGTCCGGCTTCATTGTCCACGAGATCAAGACCATGGGCATTCACCCCGAGTTGATTCAGCTCAAAAATAACTCGTCGGACGGATGTAGTTGCAGGTACGACCAGAAGCGCAATGTTTGGCACGTCGAGAGCGAATGCGGATGCAACGGCTTCAAGCGTCCCCGGACTGAAAACAGGAGAAGCTTGCAGCATATCTGATCGTAAATCAAATTGTCAATGACCAAATAAAAATGTGAAATCAAAATATCCGCACTCGCGTTAGTCTCATCATCGAGCAGTATTTCATCATCTTCATCGAAAATAAACTCTTCGTCTTCTTCGTCCTGTTCTCCAAAAGAACTCGTATGCTCAGAGGAGTCCGACGGTGTGGGGGCTCGAGCTTGGCGAGCACCAGCTATATTTTTCACAGAGCCATCCTGCGACATAACAAGAACATGATGTGTGATCGTGCGATTAAGACCGTGAGCCGGACGTGAGCCGGAAGAAGCCTTGATGAGCTTCAACACTTTTCCCCTTCTAAACCACCCGTAAGCGCCAAAGAAAGCCGTCCTCAGCCTATTTCGCATCGTTGCACTGAGCATGATCAGTTGCGGCCGATGAATTGGGGCCAACTTCATCTCCAAAAGACGCTTCCGCAAAAGGTTTGAAGCATTCGTTTTCGTGTTCGTATAGAGGACATCTAGCACATTCTTCAGAACTTCAGGATGCTGATTCTGCTTTGACCGCGCCTCTCTTTCAGTGCCGTACTTTAAGCCTTTCTGAGGCACTTTCAGAAGCCAGTCCACCTCATCGACGACGACAGTCGATAACGTGGATAACCGGAGTACTTCTGGCTCCATGCGAAGCACGTCCATAAGCGCAGTTGGTGTGGCAATGAGTATATGCGGAGGATAATCCCGGAGCACAGACATTCCAGATGACGATGGGTTCACAATCGCCTCCAGGATCCGAGGAGATGAGTTTGTGAGGTTTTTGGGTGGTGAGCCGCGGACTAGTACCTGTGCAATCGAAGCGAGCGAATATGGACCAGGTTCACCCGCAGACGTCAACATGTGGTGTAGCCAGTGCAAAAATTGGTATGCAAGGTCACGGTGGGGGACGATCAGGAGAGTCGTTATGCCTTTTGTTGCATGGTCCTTTCCTTTTTTCGGATCGTATCTAGAGATCCTTGGTTTGCTCAGGAGTCCAAGTAACAATCCAAATGACCTTGAAGGACGTTAGTTTGAGTCAGACAGCATTCAGCGACAACTACGCACTTTCCAGTACCCGTGAAGTCCTGCAAGAGGATATCTTGCCTACCCACCACAGCAGATATCATCTTGCGCTGCATTGTCGTGGGTTGCTGAACATCGGGGAATGCAGCACGGAGGGCCGCCGCAATTGGTGTCCCCACTCCAAGGGACTCGAAGGTTACATCCGGTAGAGCTTGCCCTGTACTGTTCGCGTGCAACAGCTCTTTGGTATGTGCCTCAGAGCTACGGCTCATATAGCGAAACAGTCCATGTTTCCTGCAGACTGACTGACGCGCCCAGCTGCGATATAACAGCGCGACTGTTGGAGGTGAAGGAAAACTCATGTGGACACGTGACATTACTAGAGCAATATATGTATAACGGAAGGAGAAAATCATATTGTGGTTTGAAGTATACAGTAATGACGAAACAGTAAGATGCACAAATGGTGTCAATGAAGTGAAGTCGTAATTGTGAGCCAGTACCTAGCGTATCATGAGGATTGAAAGGCACAACTGCTGGTGATAAATGAAAGTAGCATGCCAGAGAAGTAACATTGCCGCATGCGACACTAGCATACCGTCTCGCAATTAGATAGCACTTCAATTGGCAACCGCAGCAGCAGTAGGAGATGTGGGCGAAGAAGAGGAGGGAGAGAGCGGCTCCCTCGCGTGATGGAAATCTTCTTCGTGCGCCTCTACGTGGTCGCCTTCAATCCTCGCGAGTTCCTATTCATCACCCTCACCGATGGGCTGGTATGTACTCCTGTCATCACGGTAGAGTAGCCGGCTAACCCATCCACGTTCTGTGGCAGTCTTGCGTCGAGGGCCAGAACGTACCGAAGGGCTGCGGGTATTGGACATCAGGGACGCCCGCTCGGACTCGTAATCCAGCCTCTCCTCTGTAAAGATACAATCAATACCGTTCGACTGGAAGAGATTGGAAAAAACTTTACCTTCACCAAACACAGCATCCATCTCTTCGAGAGGAACGCCTTTAGTCTCGGGATACACTACGTTCAATCAGTGAACATGGAAAACAGCATTCAAGAAAATCTACCTACAGAAATAAACGAGAATGAAACTGCATGCGCAATAGAACCCATGCATAGGGTATAATCTCCATGTAATGACTTCTTGGAGGTATGGGGTCGTCTCTCCGACGATGAAATTGAATGCCCTGGTCGTGTCAGTCGGTTAACGTGTGACAGATGCTTCGAGCTCACCAATTGGTCGCAGTTGATATAGATACACCTTTGGAACGGAATGTGAGGGGCATGATCTGAAGCAAATTCAGCATCTTATTAGGCTATTTCTGAAAGACTATCACCTCGGGGGGATAGAGCCATGGAATAGGGCCCCAACTAAGACAATATCAACGAAGGCTCAAAAATGCGCCGCGAAAGCCTACCTATAGCCGAATGCAGCGTTGTAGATAACAACACAAATCACCACAGCATTGGGTGTAGCTGGTACGTCAATGTACATCCACCAGCCAGTGAAGCCCAGGGAAATGCCCATCTATATATCGGTGAGTACCTTGAAGGCCGTTAATCAGAAAAGGAACAAACAATAACGGCACCAGAAAGCAAAATAACGCGACGACCCCAACGGTCTACGAGGTACCAGCTATGAGAGCATTTAGCCTTCCTAACAAGACCGTTGATAGGGTACCACTGACGGGGGTAAGGTGCTCAAGGTGTAAATGATGGCGTTGATGCCCGTCATCAGCACGGCATCGCGACCAAGCCACCCGGCCTCTGTGATTCAATGAGATTTTCGCCAGAAAAAAAACACGTCCACCCGCACCTTCAAAAACAGATGCTAAACAACGCGCACTGATCAGTCAGTGATCACTTTGGTGTGAAATAAAATGCGTACGAGCGTAGTAGCTAATTACTGGTTGTCGTTTCGACTCATTAGTTCCATGAAAGCCGCACAAAGGCAGACACATTACCGTTGATTCCATTCTGGGAAAGACATGTTCATGACGGCATGATATGGGTAAAATGGCAGAAGCTTACCAGCTGAGCAAATGCTTGGGAAGACATGGCAAGCAACACGCGTCGCTTATATTTCTTCCACATCACAGCGTACGAGCGACCTTCCCCAAGCTCACGCTGAGATTGTTGAATTGTAAAAATGATGATTGCTGCACCAACCATTAGCGCACCTCGTAAATGACTTTGTCCTTGATTTCTTGGAATTCAGCTTGAGCGAGAATGTTATTGGGATCTCCTCCATGCAGATCCACGATAACACCCATCCCGGCAACATCTTGGTCAGTGTCAATCAACCACCTGTATAATTTCAGTGCATATCGCCGCAACAATGAGAGACGGCATACCGAGGGCTCTCGGGCATAACCAGGCTTCCCGCAGCGAGGATGCTTCCAATGACACATTGCAGAAAAAGGGGAATACGCCAAGAAAGATCGGATTCGATGAATGAACAAAAATAATCCGCCCACTTTGGGGGATGTCAACTCGCCAGCTTCATAACTGCGACAGATAAAGAGGACTTACAACAGAGGTTGCATAGCCGAAAACATTACAAGTGAATTCCATGCACGCAAGCGCGCCTCTCTGCAAACAAATTAATGGCAATAAACGTGTGTTTGAAGTTGGAGACCTACATGGTCGGGTGGTGAAATTTCGCTTTGATATATAGGAACGATCGTGCTGAAAAACGCGCTGAGCACTTGCACATAATTTGAACCTTGAGGACCTACGACAAGAGCCCAACTCCACAACCGCTTATCACTCGACCAACAATCATGACGTAGAAACCTGTGGTGAATGTTTGAATAGCACCGCCAATGGTGAAAACGATAGCCCCAGTGAAGAGGGTCCCCTTCCGGCCAATTATGTCGCCGACGCGACCAGCAGCAATTGACGTGGCTGTGGAATGTCATCATTATACAGCGTAAAACTGATAAGGAAAAACATACCAAGTGCCCCAAGCTCGAGAACCGCGACCATAGTACCAATTTCAATGGGACCAGGCGTGTTGAAGAACTGTTTAAAATAGGGACCTGTGATGATACCTGACATGACGCTGCCTCTGGACTCAGTAGCTAGTAATTCAGTGAGATATATGTCTAACGAACCCTTGGTCATACCCGAACTAGAAAGTAGCACCAATGATTAGTTTTTAATGTCTCGTGCCTCTAGTGATGTAGCGTACCAGGAAGACACCCAAACTAGCGAATACAGAAATAGCGTAGAGGAGAGGCTGTCCGACTAATTTGCGTCTGGAGGGCGGAAGAGCAACATCCACCATAATGCATGGACTGGTGATGGTAGGAGAGAGTTGACAAACAAGGGGTAGGGAGGGAAAGCAGAAAAGCGGGTTCACGCCTAATTTGTAAAAGTGGTGTATCGTCAAACGTAGGTGCAGCGCCACACATCAAGTGGCAACACCGTCAACTTAAGAGCTAAGACTTCATTTGGAGACTATTCCGTCAAGATACTGTACTACTGCTAAAGCATGCCAGGCTCGGACCATTCTTCAGACTCCTCATCAAACGCATCGTATGATTCTGATGAAGACTACCGTTTGGCCCAGAAAGAGTGGAACGAGAGTCTAGAAGAGCTTCAGCAGCTTGTACTCGTCTTACTACTGCCATGGGTGGGCAAGTACTTTGGCAGGAGGTGTAGTTATTGGCGTATGTACAAACGCATCGTGTCTGTCTACACTAACGGACAACGTGTCTTGCAGTGTACGACCGCTATACTCATGTCGGTCTCGGCAAGTCATTTTTCATGGGCGAGAAGCCTTTTGCGTGGTCATTCTTCTCGCGATGAATGATGCGAATTATATGGTATGGTATGTCTACGTCAGACATAAATCTTTGGTCCTAATTTCATCCTCCAAGCTGTCCGTCGTTGAATTCTACCAACCAGGCTCTCCAATGCCCCAACCGGTTTGATGTACCTCAGGAGGTCCTCTACCATCTCATCTGCGACTGCCCATTCCTCTCTCGAAATCAACCCATGTAATAGGATATACCATGTATCATAATTCATTGGGACTTTCCGGTTTGCCATCTCCCTGTAGTAGCCCAATGCCCCTTGCAATCCTTCTGGTTCCGCGTTCTCCAAACATGCTTTGATCAGTATGTGGTAGGTCACCCGATTAGACCGGATGTTTCGCTCCTTCATCCTTTTAAGGACATATCTCCTGCACTCCTCAACTAGGACGGTGTTGGGCCATACCTGGCGGTGCAAGGATGCAAGCACACCTGTGTATGTCACGTCATTGGGTTGGGCATCCGGATTCGTCTCCATCTTTTGAAGTAGCTCCATTGCCGTCCTCAGACCTTGCTCCGAGGACTCGCGAAGCTGTTGGTCTATGATCGCGCTGAAGACGGCGACATTGGGCTCCACATTTTGCCTCTTCATCAGACTCAGAACAACGTCGATGGCGTCAGTACGCCCAACCTTGAGAAGAGCTGAAAGTACAGAGGAGAACGTGAACGCATCGCCGGTCAACCCATCTTCTCGGAGACGCTCGAGCAACACCGATACCGCACGGAATTCGCCTCTGCGGCCATGGTGACGCAGGAAGGTATTGTAGGAAACGATGTCTGGCTTTGGGCCCTTCTGCCGTAAATTCTGCAGTAGCGCATCGGCATCACCAGGTCGTCCATTATTGAGAAGACCGTGCAGCACTGTATTGTACACAGGCAGTGCGTCCCCAGTGTCCGGCAACGAACCGTCGGCAAGTTCGCCCTTAAATATCGCGAATTTCTCGATGGCGTCATCTGGTCTCCGAGCGTTAAATAATGTCGAGATGACAGCGCGATATGTCAAAATTCCCGGTCGAATTCCTTGGGAAACCATGTTATCCCAACTGGTGGAAGCGACATCAGCTTCCCCCATGCTATCAAACCCGTCCAAGAGCGCTGTCCAGGTTATGACACCAGGCTGGACACCATATTTAAGCATATCATTCCAGAGATTCTCCGCCAAGTCCCGACGATGGCACCGCAAGAACCCTGTCAAGAATGCTGCCCAATTGATCTCTTGGATCACGACAGGTCTTTGACTGGACTTCTGTGAATCACGAACAGCGAGATATGGCTCTGGGCCATTCAAACCCTCGATGATCGCCCGGTATAAATTCTGGATCTGTGAAAGATCCTGATTGCTTGAGAGATTTACGATATGAGTGCTGAGTGAGTGGTGGCGAGAGATGAGTCTTGCGATGTCAACACGGTGGACGTAACTTTGAACTTTTGCCCGGAACGAGAAGTCGTCGAATGAAGCCATGAACTCTTTCTGGGCGGACTGATTTATGCGTACAGGATTTTCGAGCATTATCTTCAGCGCGCCCTCAAATGAATCTTCGAGTGCAGAAGCGGCTATTGCTGCGAGGACAAGTGAGAAATTGGGTTGGTGGGATAACTGATCGCCTAGAAAATTGAGAGCTAGCCCATTCGCATCCTCTACATGTTCCTGCGTTGAGGATGGTAGGGGCTCAGACGTGGTGTGGTTACTGGAGTGAACCAGGAAACTTCCGTACAAGTGAAGGGCTGCCTGCGAGTTGCCTCTCTTTATATGTCTGATCATACAAGTCGTGAGGGCATTGACTGCACCCTCACAGGCGGCAGCAATGGCTATGCCCTCGATGACCTTCCTCTCATCTGCGTCCCAAGACTCAGAGTTGTCCGTGAAGCACAGCTGAGCAGCGCGCTCGGAAAACCCACGCAACTCGCGACCGAGGAGTCGCAGCAGCTTTCTATCTTCCAACTGCGACCATAGCTCCCCTACTCGCGCGATGTCGCCAGCCTTCAGAGCGAGACGAAGCTCGACGACCTTTTCGTCAAAGAAGTTAATGTCTGGGTCGGAGACAGCAGCAGCACCTGGCTGGCTCAATAAGCTGATACGTTGCTTGATGTTCTGACAAAGAAGTGCCGGGTTTTGTGTGTGTACGGAGACTGGAAATTCTGCGAGTCTCTCCGTGTCGTGTCTTTTGGATGGTTTCCTCACCGAAGGCTTCGGTTGCACCTTGGAGCTACCAAGACGGTATCCAAACGCAGTTGGCGCGAGGAAATCAAGCACGACAGTAGTCCGCCTTGTTTTTGTGGTGGCATGACGCAGCATCTGCAAGCTGAAAAGGATGGATTTGAAGATGAAGACCTTCGATCGTGATTTATCTTCAAGTTGTTTACGTTTATTAGATTCGGAAGCTTGACCGGTGCTCCGCTCACTTGAAGGTTATTATACACTCGATCTCAAACCAACTGCAATATGGGCCACGGAAATTCCAACAAACTCTATATCACACATGCAGAACATGCTGGCGAATTCGGTCAGCATTCTGCTTCGTCCGGGTACAAAGCGTAAGTCCTGTCTGCGCCTAAATCATGGAGTTCTCATGTTTTGCGCAGAAAGCTTCAAGTACCGCACCCTCGAGCGCAAACACCATTCGACTGTTGCGCACTTTCTTTCCAGCCATTTAATCATCCAGTATGCGCCCGCAACGCGGATGGAACAGGCTTCGTGTTCGACCTTGTAAACATTATTCCTTGGCTAAAGCAAGTCGTCCTCTCTTCCTGCAAGGTGATGTTTGTCTTACGCTTCCATTCAAAGGCAGCATAACAATACAAATCCCATTACAAAAGAGCCCCTCGCACCTGGTGACCTGATTACACTCCACTATTCGCGCAAAACATCTGGCGAAATTCATGATCCAATTTCATTCAAGCCGTTCAGCGAGCACTCGCATATAGTAGCAATTGCAACCACAGGAAATGTTTTCCTTGCAGAAAGTATCAAAGGCGGCAAGGATCTCCTTGAAGATCTTAAATTTAAGAAGTCGGTGGTTGAATCTTTCTTCACCATTCTGGATTCAATGTTATTCTTACAGGGAGGACGTCATCACATTGCAAAACCCCCATGCTCTCCCACCCTCGTCTACAATCAATACTGGTGCTACCGCCATTGTAAAGAAGGATGAGAAACCCAAACCAGCTACCGTTAAAGCAGTCTCTGAAGTGAGGGGTAAAGCCGCTGTCCCTTGTGAGCTCCATTGTTTTTCACTACAGAATGCAGCCTGAGTACCATGCCAGGGAACATTTCTCCTTATTCTAGCGGTGCACCCGGTGCGTCATTGACGTCAACATCTGTGGATCCTCAAACACAAAGTTCACAACTACTGTGGGACGAGGTGCGCAAAAAGACCTGGCTGTGACAAGTATTCTTGTTGATGGTAACCTAGGAAGAACTAATGTTCGAAGAAATGTCGAACCCTCCCAAAGGTAAGGGTAAAGAGAAAGACGTTGGGAAACGAAGAGCATATGTCCGGGTCGTGACCAGTTTGGGCGGTTCGTTGAACCTAGAGTTGTATTGTGACAAGGTCAGTGCTGTGTGCTCATGTTGACGTGGTTAACACTCCCTCACAGGCACCAAAAACTTGTTACAACTTTCTCATGCTTGCAAGAGCAGGAAAGTACGACGACTGCCTCTTCCACAGACTTGTTCCTGGCTTCATGGTACTTCTTCATTCGTCGTCTTGCAAGATTGAATACTCATAGCGCCGTAGGTGCAAACAGGTGACCCTACTGGTACAGGCTCTGGTGGAGAGTCACACTGGGGTACTCCTTTCCGAGACGAGCATGACATGAGAGGTGCTGCTAAACACGATAGTCGTGGTATCGTCGCCATGGCCAACAAGGGCGCTGGCACGAATACGTCCGTCTGCCGATTTATCTTTGTTTTCTGTTTCAATGACGAGTGCCACTATAGGTCGCAATTTTACGTCACATTCAGAGCTACGCCGAATCTTGACAACAAACACACTGTCTTCGGTAAGCTAGTTGGGGGAGACGACGTCCTCGATGCGCTGGAAAAACTCCCTCGTAAAGATGGAACAGAACGCCCAGCGAAGCCGGTGCGGATAACAGAAGTCATTATGTGCGTACACTGCTCTCTTGCTCAGACCTATATCCATATACCTTCTCTTCTAGACATCAGGATCCTTTTGAAGCACATAAAACACGGCTTGCAAGAAAACTTGCTCGGCGTGCAGAAGCACAAGATGATTCCAAGAAACAACCTGACAAGACTCAAGGGGATGATATTAATTGGTTTGGGGTCAAAGTCGGCACTGGGGACTCGGCCTTTGGTGGGGGTGCTGCAGGCGTGGGAGTGGGAGTGGGCAAGTATCTCAGCGTCAAGAGGCCCTTAGATCAGGTAACACCTGGTGTACAAGCCAATGACGTTGGCGACGATATCAAAAAGAAGCGAAAAATGGGGTTCGGAAACTTTGACAGTTGGTAGTAGACCGATACTGTTGCTCTAGCCTGACATCTAATATCCGTATCATTATCTGCTATCCTACTCTAGTGTCGTATCTGTAGATGTCTGGGGAAGGCCTAGGCCGCAAATGAGGGTATGAGTAATACCAGAATGAAAATCTCTGTGATACTATGCGTGCTAGCAGGTGTTAACTAGGTACGGGAACCCGCTCCCTCTTAGTCTCTAGGGGCACTTGCTGGACTGCTAAATAGAAATGAGGATGAAGGCCGTCCGACAACCGTGAACTACTCTGACCTTCTGGAACAAGTGGTAACGACCTCGGCGGAGATGGCAAATCCAGGCGCACTGCTTGTCCAACCTAGAATATCATGTGAAAAGGGCGAAATAATGTCCGACAGCTCGTACTGACCGCTTCCCCTTGTAATGCTAAGAGCTCCGCCTGGACGGCATCCTCCTCATCATGTGTTAATCGGTTCGCTAGCAAATCGCCGATTTCCTGCACACCATCCTCAATACAGCACAAGCAGCACGGAATATGACATACTCGCTGATACTCTCTCGCTTCTTGCGTCTCATCCATGAGCTTCTCAACGCTCTCAATACTCATTTCGCGATGAATTTCCTGAAGTACTTCATTGCCTTGCTTGAGACCGTGAAGGACCGAAACCTCGACCAAAGAAAACTCGATGGTTGACACCTACAAGGAACATAGGGTTTCAGCGTACATTTGAGCGATATAAATGAGACGGACTAATTGTTCCAGGTTCTCTAATTGACTGTCAGTTTTCAGCAGTAGGCTCTGCTGATACTTGCGCCTTCGGAGGGCTATGACGGCACGGTCCTTCTGACCAGTAGTGAGATGGGCTTTCGCGATTTCATGCTCGCGGTCGAGCACAACTTGTATCTATATTCAAAGATCACGGACGCAGCACTACGAGTAATTATGAAGTCAAACCTTCTTCTGGTACTGCTTTAGTTTGTCGCGCTGAAGTTTGAGGCTACGGAACAAATGCGGCACTTGTTGGGCGTTACCGTTTGGTTAAGAAATTATGAAAGCCCACGCACTCGAGAATCGCTCGATCATGAGCGGTGATCTTAGGTGTCGACTGGCTCGACCCCATGATAATATTAATGTCTGTGTTGACGGGGTTGTGGAGACCGCCGTGTCAGTCCCCGTGCCAGAGGGCACTTGACAAATACACTGCCACCACTTGAGTGGCTGATTGTTATTGGATTTTCCTATCCAGTCAGGAACGGTTGTAATATGATACTAACTGGACGCTATTTACATGTTAAAGCTAGAGTAAATATACTATAATACAAGTATGGAAACTGGACTCTGTGCACTGCCATATCCAAGCATGAAGCAGCACGCAGATGAGTGTCCCATAAAAATACAAGACAATCATTGCTCGATATTTGATATCACAGGGTGAGCAAAGCGTAACTCCGACGAGGAGCGCTGGGGTTCTCCAAGTTCAAAACTCATAGCAGGGAGCTCTCCTTCTTCAGTTTTTGTGTCGAAAGGATAGTGTTTGTGGTTTTGAAACCGGTCAGTCCTACCAAATTGTTGATTTGAGCCCGTGGATGTCAGAACAACCCGCGAGTGCGACCGACGTCTATGCGGAAGGAGTTTTGGGCGCGTCAGCGTATATAGGATCGTGTTGAAGAATCCCGACAAGAGAAGAAGGGTATCTGCCCAAGCAGTCACTCCCCACGGGACTTTTTGTGTATGGAACTGCGTGAAGCGGGCAGCAGTGATAGGCAACACCTGTCGAAAGATTGGAAGGTGCATAGCTAATGAGTAACTCCACCTACTGTGACAATGTAGACCGCAGGATAGCTGGAAGAGTAAAAATTAGGGACGGTCCAGTGACTGTGGGCCATCGTCAAACTCACAAGAGCATTCGTAGCGCGATAGCTCCTTCGTCCCCCCGTTGTCGGGGGTCAGAACCATCGGACGGCGTGACACTCCGGGTCTCGGGCGACGTCCACCGAATCTTGTATCCATCAACGCTAATGATCCGTTTGACCACAAGAGCAAGGAAGATGTAAACAACGATAGTGATGAATGCCGCAAGCCACATCCACATGTATTGAAGACCCATTCGTTGGAAGTTGTTATGTTCGATCCAGCACCCTGTCAAATGCAAAATTATTTAGCTGCATAAATAATCTCTGCCGCTGAATCGTGGACGTACAATGCCCGGTGGGTCCATAAAAATTATCAATCAATATATTCGGTATTCCAACCATCAGGCCAACGATTACCCATATAATAGCTGAGCCAAGTAGCGCTGCTTTTGGAGGGCTACTCCACCTCAATACCAGTACCTGCATCGTGTGCAAGGCGATAGTCTGCAGAAACCAATTAGTACGAGAAAATTTTACATGGACCGTGATAGGAAGTAATTACTATCGTGCTGTTTCAGGAAAATTGATTAGCATGTAAAACCAAATGATATATCAGACTCGCCTGAAAGCCGCCCCCGTATTGCCCACATGCTTGAAGGCACCTGTGATGATTGTGGTAAATGAGTGTGCCCCAGGGTTCGATTTCAAGAAGGATGATACCTTGCACGGTGCATACGGTGCCGGGGTATATCCCCTATAGATCAAACTTAGTATTTTTAAGGGGTCATGATACAAAGTGTAAACCCACAGCAGCATCAATCCACACAATATCGAACATCCCGCCTGAAACATTGTCAGAAGACTGGGCGTGATTTCAAGACATGGATAGCTCACCGATCGCTTGAATGAGGTCAAAGAGCATTAGATTTAGGAAATAATAGTGAACGTGAGTGTCCGTCGACCATCTGCGGGTAGCACCCATTCGAATTGTGACAGCGCTATACTAGTGAGCTTGGGGGTAAGTCTGTGGGCTTGGAAATTGGACAAGATACTACCTACAGTAATGTATGCCAGAAGAGCTGTGATAGCCAGTACCGATAGTGTTGCTGCCTCTACGATGAAGACTAGGCCCAGTCTATCATCGAAGTCGAAAGTGGCCGCACTTTCCTGCAGATTCGCCATACTAGTCGTCCAAGAAAGCGAAGGAAGGAAAATTCCGTGGACTTGTTGCGCCCGCGCCCGCATCCTCCAGTTTAAATTGATTAGTATTATAGGTGCCGCCGGGTTTTACTTGTGCGTTTTTACAGCATCAGGGGCTGCACATCTGGCAATTAAATTACCTGATTTGGAATGAAATGAGAGTCCTATCGTTGATGAGCTGTCGTTGACTACTGTCGATCGATCATGGTGACAATGTTTCCTGTTGAAATCCGCCGCGGTAACCTTCCAGAGCCTTCAAGTAATAATAAGGTTATTGTTCAAGGAAAATATATGGTGAGAATATCAAGGGTCGGCAAGACGAACATCAAGGGCTCACAGGTTCAAAGTTACCAAAACACAGCGGAAATCCAACAAGGTGAAGAGTACTGCGGTTGAACGTTGATCATCGATCATCGATCATAAATTAATACTACATAGGTGACATGCACGTGCTTATCGCGTGGCATAATTATAAAGGTAACTCCAAAAGTGTATCCTTTTAACTAGGGTATCTTCCATCGATTATGTTGTCAGGATTGGGCATGGTATAATTGGCGAAACAATCATGCGCATAGTTGATCTCCCCAATTCGTTCGTGCATCCCGCTGATGAAGCTGGGCAGCGCGCAGAGACCGTTCGAATCTTCCGTGCAACCGTGGATGCCCGTCAGTGGTACCACACCATCGTTCAGAAGGAACCGGATATGAGTTGGTTCCTCTGAGGCTGGGCAACTGAGCACCTGCGCTACAAGCTGACTGGAAAAAGGTGCGATCTGGCTAGCAATGTAAGACTGATGTGACTGGTCAGACATCGAGGTAAGCAGTGGTCTATGAGACTGCGTACACGATGAGGGGGTATATGGTCGGTTGGCAGAGGACCATTTGCAGCTAGACTGGTAAAGTTCAGAGTAGTGGCGACTGAGCCCTTCCGTCAGTAGTCTTGCATTGGAGAGGAAGGAAATAGCAACATACTACTGGAAATGACCGTGTCGTGGGTAGCGTCCACGTATATAGGTTGATTAAGAGGGAATGTGATGTTGCTCGAGTCAAGAGTGCTGTTGGTGCTGCTGTTCCAGACATTGATGGGAGTGTGAGTGAGACGTGACACTAGTTCTTGAACATAGCCAAGGCCCTGCGCTGCTGCTGTTGGATTACCTGGTCCTTCGCTGTACCAGAAATCTTTGTTCACAATGAAATCATTAGTCACTCGGGCTGTAAGTTTACCGCTCAATATACTTACTAAGATCTGCAAATAGATCTCAGCAAGACAGAAGCAAGGATCATTTGAGGGAACATACCGACGTAATACTCGTATCCTTCCCATTCTTCCTCAGTGAAAAGGTCGCAAAACTTGGAATATCCGAGGGCCACGGTCTTCGGGATGTCAGAAATCCGTGAAGACCGTGTAAATGATGTAATTACCTCATAGGCGCACATTTCCTGCATATCAACCAATCGTGAGATAGTCAAATTAAATCCTTTGATCATTGGTTGTAAACGCTTTCGAGCATGTTTGAGATATATTTCCGCCCATTTATTACCCTGAGTGCCACCGAAGTTACCGACATCCTCCGTATTGACGTTGGGGCACACATCATAAGGAGCGAGGGTGTTGTTGAAGTTCCCTTCCTCGATGATGATCTCCTGATGATAGTCGGTCTCGTAAGTTCTGAGCCCAAAGAAGCCTGCAGCAAAGTTCAGCCTATCGATAGCATTATCAGGCACAGCGCACGCAGAAATATGAATGAATTTCTCACGCAGAATCCACCATGCGATCTATACGACATAAGTAAACCATCAGAGTGCATTGTGAAATAAATGTTTGATGCAGACAAACCTTCAGAAGTAGTACGGAATACTGGGAGGTCCGTGAAGCCATTAAGCAACTCGCCATATCTGTAGCGGAAGGCAACCCCGTTGCTGAAGCTGATGGGAGTGTCAGTGAAAGTATCGTAAAGGACAGCGAACGTACAGCGAGTCGCGGCCGAAAGGCGTCAAGATCTCCGCGCCCAACTTATATGTCCAGGTTGCCAAGAATTTCAAATCACCAGTGACACTGAAGCCTTCTTTCGATGCAGCAGCATGAATATCAGAGGCGAAGTCAGAAACTCCGGAGTCAGATGTTGGGTAACGGGCGCCATGACGCATCAAGAGATGCACTGCGTTGATGCCACATCCCTTTGGGATAACGGGGGATGCACCAGGAAGACCAAACGACTCCACGGAGTACATGGGCGCCAAGTTGCCCCAGTGACGCATCACATTGAAAGTGATGTCTGTGCCGTCTGCTGAATTTGGCCTCGACAAGGGAAATACGTTTTCGACCTTTGAGAACGGGATGGCAGTGACAATGGCGGCAGGTTCAGCACCAGCTGGATTGTTTTTTTATTAGAACGCAGGAAATGTAATTAGTATCAGTATCACTGACTAGGCGTTGGACCTGCATAACCGACTTGAGATGGATCCGGGAAATAAGCGTCGATAGCAGTGTTGGTGGCACCGGGTGGAGGATAAGAATCAACGACGGTTGAACCTGCATAACTGGATGCTGACTCTGCGTTGCAGAACGGCAGAGCGAGCAGCAGAACGGCGGCAAGCATGGCTTGATGAGTTAGGGTCAGAAAAATTTGAAGGGCCCGAGTTACATACTTTATAGCAAATATACATACGTGATCATGATAGGAACAGTCTAAGAATGAACGTGGCCCAAATTAACTATAGGAAGGGCAGCTATAGGGTTTTGTTCCGAATCATAAAACGTTTGATGCTCTTCGAGATATGGCGCATGTGCCACAATGAAGGTGCTTGGTTGATCGAATGAGCTTTTCTTTTAGGCAATTCCTGCCGAATTTGGAGGATCGGTGATGATTGAAGTGATTTCCTTCCCCAACGTGCATGGATGTCGAATACATGTTAACATGGTGACAATCAATGACTCGGGCGAGAATCAGACAAAGGATGGCACATGTGGCTCTAGACCTGGAATCATGTACATGCTCTTAGGTAGCCTTAGCAGGCAGAGGTTGGGTAACCATGACAGCGAGAAGCATCAGGGAAACGTAATTCGCTAAAGAGTGCTACAGAGCGCTCTGTAGCTCAATTGAACCCGCTGATGAAGTTTTCATATAACTGAGCGAGATAAGAAGTCGGCACTTTCACAAAATTAGCATCATTGAAGCAGAGATAATTGAATGTGAAGTCACGCACTTGCCGATATGTGCCAGCTGGGAGCTTCGTTAGACATGAGTCGCAATTGTAAATGGGCTAGTAGTCACCCTTGTACTTGCTCACTCACGCCGAATACTAACTGAACTGGCCTATGTGACATGTCGTGACTTACGGTGACATTTTCGTGACTGCCGACTAGCTGCAAACTGTTAATATTATGGAACTGAGCTCTGTTTTCCCACCACTGGCAGGTGCAAACTATAGGGTGGCACTCACATACTTAAGTACTGGCTATAAGCTACTTAGCGGTTTCAAGTTGCATACCGTGGCTTCTTGCTTCACCTTTAAGCTTTATGTATTGAGAGGCAATGCTCGTCATCCCCTTACATGAGCATGCAACGAATACAGTCCTTACTACCAGTGTTCCAGTCATCAAAAATATTGAATACAACATCGTGCTCATCAGTCATTTCCTCACGCCGGTATCATGACTTTGTTCGTTTCTCTACGCCAGGTTAGCTTCCTTTCCTTTCCTGTTTTGAGGTTTGAACGAACAAGCTACTTTCCATAGGTGGCGCAGGCCGTGTACCACTCCATGCCCCCACTATCATGGGTGTAGCATCGTCAAGAGGCACTCGCGGGTGAGCAATCTTCCTTACCCCTTGTCGCGCACCTAAGCTTTAGTCTTTGTTTGCGCAGTCACCAGGAAGATTACTATGCTTTTGCCTCATTACTCTTGGATCCTGAAGGGCTACAGGCAGGCTTGAAGAGAACACTCGGCATCGAGTGGACCCCAAAGAACATCAGTGATCCGTTATCACGGCAGGTAGTCTTTGTCGGCCTTTATGACGGGTATGTATCGCATCCATCTTCACACCATCCAGCCGTTGACACCATTCAGACATGGCGGATCCACCGTTTCTCAGTATTTGCGCCAGGAATTACACGGGCTATTCGAATCCGTCGACAAAGCTCACATCCCAGAGTTATATCTGTGGATCAAGGACCAAGGGGGTTATTTCAAGAGGTTCCGTGGGGGTGCCCTTGCTCCCTGGATAAATCAATCCAACGGAACGCCTCCGCTAGATCTCGAGGCACGTGCTACCCAGGCATTTTTCGAAGTCGGTGAGCAACATTCTCTCGCCCATTTACGTTTATAAACGAGGTAAGTTTAGACCGCCTCCTCTCTATTGAGAGTGAAGCCAAAACATGTGGAGCAACAGCGTCCGTCGCGATCCTCCACTCCCTTGATACCCGCCCATTCTTCTCATCCACAAAACTTGTTTTGACAGTCGCCCATGCTGGGTTAGTCATATTTTTAATAAACACAGACATATGTTTAGAAAACATACAAATAGCGATGCTCGAGTACTTCTTTGTGGCACCAACGACTGTCTTGTCCGCCCGATGACCGAGAATCATCACCCCGATACCCTTATAGAAGCCACACGTCTCCGACGGATGATGGGTTCATCACTTATCACTGATTCATTTGGCGAGTCTCGGTAAGGCAAAGTAACGTTTTCTATTATCGTGCCCTACTAATGACCTTGCAGCTGGATGGGTGCTCTGGCAAATACGAGAGCGTGAGCAGTACACCCACCATTTCTTCTAATGATTTGCTGATGTCAGTCTTAGCCTCGGGGATCTCAAGTGGAAGCCGTACGGCGTAACTCCAGAACCAGATGTTCGAACCATGCTACTGGAAGGTGTTATACTTCCTGTGGAGTGTTGTTATAACTTCTTACATCCTCGACAGGCACCAAATGGGCGTACATGATCATCGTCTCCGATGGTGTGTCATCTATACTATCCGATCAGGAGATAGTCGACGTTGCCCGTGGCGCACCAAGCCCAAAGAAAGCTGCCGAGCAGATCTTATCATACTCCGAAGAGTTGGGTGGGGAAGATAATGCAACGGTTGTAGTCGTACCCTTGTCTGGTTGGAGAGATATTCAAGGGCCTGACAGGACCCGCGCTCTTCGCGAGTATCGAAGTCAGCAAGCGGGTAAGTGTTTCGAGTTTTCTTTTTCCCCGTTGATTAACAGTATTATGATAGTCGGAAGTGAGCGACAAAGGAGAATGTGATTTAGAGGACGCATGAGTTATACCCTCCGTTAGAGTACATAATTCGATACATTATTGCAGACATTTATTTGACTTCATTTGCCTGGTGTGTTCGTACAACGGATCGGTCTCCTTTCAGGGACGTCTTTAAATCTGTGCTACGGCATGACCGTCCGACCTTGGGTCACACCCGGCAGCCCAAACAGTCTTCCCAGACGCATCAACAATCTTCTGAATAATCTGTCCACGGCCCATTATTCCGCTCCCCCAGCCGCTGACGACATTGGCGTCATGACCCATAGCTAAAGCAACACCTTCAGAAAAGTTATACTCAGAAAACACAAATTAGCCATACCGCGAAGCTTCTGAATAGTTGACATGGGAATAGCGTCTTCAAAGTTAATCCCACCGCTGACCACACCGAAGGCAGCGGGATCCTTGTCATCTGGGTCAGGCATTCCAGCTGAGATGCAGAATCGAGGGGCATCAAGGGCAGCTTGGGCAGTGAATCCACGCAGCATATTAAGCAGGACCTGGACGTGACCTTGGGGCTGTATGATGTTCATTCAATCACCATGTCTACGGGCACTAGAGGGGTGCGAGTACATACCTGCATGAAACCACCCATTACACCGTAGGAAAGGAACAGATCGCCCCCTCGTAACGCCATGGCAGGGATGATGGTGTGGTATGGCCGCTTTCCGCCCTACAAAAATGGCACAATTCAATAGGCTGCACTGTTAAGTTTGCTGTATGATATACCTGTAAGCAGTTAGGGTGACCCTCCTGCAGAACGAATCCGGCACCCCTGTTCTGAAGAGTAAATCCGCATCCCTTGGGTACAGCTTCATATAAAAAAATCAGTATCGTCTAAACTGTGGCGCGAATTGATGTCACCTGCTGTCCCAAATCCTTTGGTTGTAAAGTATCAACGCGTGCATTCATGGATAAACTGAATGACCTACCTGCATAATTGCTCTGAATAAAACTACATGCATTTCCCCACTGATCCGAAGCTGAAACACGAGAACGCTTAGTAAATGGACGCTGCACGAGGCTGCATTGTCTGTCATACCAGTGAAGTAAACCGTATCAGATGAGTTCACTGGGTTTCCCTACCCGACTATGAGTAAATTAAACGCAAATGACCATCGAACAAGGCTCACGTGAACGATGTTGGGGTTTCTAGCTTGAGCGTCGAATAGAGCTGCGCGTTTGGACAGATATTCCTACAGCCCGGATTAGATGCGACGGAGTAATGCAGGCTCAAACGCTAACCTTGCTTAGTAGTTCATCGACCGGGATTTTGTTGAACTCAGGATCAGTCACGTAGTATTGTGTGTCTGCTGCCCGTCAGTTGTGAAACAGAAGGAAGCCATGTAATGATCTCACCCGCAAAGGCGAGACTAAATAAAAGAGATGTAAAGACCATGAATCCAGAGTATTAATATTCGATCACTAATACGCACCGCAGAGCCTCAATGAGTGCATGCAGATACTCAGCAGAATTGTGTTCTAATTCCAGGAGGGACGGAATCTTTCCTTGTATCTGCATTTGCTCGAGAATGCCAAGAGCAACCAATGCAGTGATGCCTGGCAATGAGCATTAGTCACGCTCAGTGGAGACTCGCTTGTCTTCACCTTGACCATTAGGAGGACACTACATTACGATAAAGTCAGTGTCCACCCGTAAACCGTTCCATCGACGGCTCACCTCATAAACAGTAACATCCCCAGCATAAGTGTATTTGATCGGTTCTACGAATGATGTCTCGTGCTTTGCAAGATCGTCAAGCTCCATAACACCCCCTTTACTTTGAACAAGCTCCACTATAGCTTCTGCGATACGACCTTTATAGAAACCATCCTTCCCTTGCTCCGCGACAGCGCGGAAAGTCTTGGCAAGGTTGGGAAACTTCATGATTTGACCTGGAAGAGGTGCTTTTCCGTTCAAAAGCATTTCATGTCCATTCGGCGACGCATTTCGTATCAACTTTTCCGAGCGCTGCCACTATAGACAAATCAGCAACTTGCCCAACACGAATAAAAGCTGAACTGGCATGATAACTGTGAACTTCGGACACTGGAACTCTACAACCATGAGTAGTCAATAAACTTGGCGATGAGTAGTGGGATAAACATTACGAACCCTTCCTCAGCGAGCCTAATCGCAGGCGCCAGAACTTCAGCGACGGTGAGTTTTCCACTTCCGAACGTTTCCACAGTATCAACCCACGCAGCAGCAGCACCTGCTCGCTTGTTCATTCACAGCGTGACCAGAGGTATCGAAAAACAAACCTGGGACGGTGACACAGTTGAGGTCTGTGAGAGGAATCTGGGCGCCTTTGACACCTCGTCGACGCATGTAATCGACCGACAACTTCTGAGGAGAGTGGCCAGAGCCATTCATCGCCTTTATAGTTTTCGTTTTGGCATCATAGAAGAGACAAAAGGCATCCCTATTTCACTCTCAGATTGGGATTGTGCACTTGCACTTGGAACAGACCCACCCTCCTATGCCGCAGCAACTTGGCTCGGTCACATTAAGAGCGGCAGAGGTTGCAACAGCAGCATCAGCTATTAACGAGAGCACGCAGTGTCGGTGGAAGCTGAGATCGAGAACACCGGCACTCACCTGCATTACCGCCTTTCCTTAGGATTTCGAGTCCAGCTTCCGCTGCGAGAGGTTGGGAACATGCGACGACACCCTTGGTACCATAGACTTGGGATCGTCGACTTGGAAATTGCTGAAACACGAGATCAGGTTGGTCTACCTTACTCCAATCGACTTTCATTGCGGCGAATGCGGAGGGAATGAGAAATGCGGCGGTGAGGAACTACGCGAACCCGAGATTCTTGTTGTTTAAAAACGGACTGCCTAGCGCTCACATGAGCTCACATGAATGTGACCACCGACTCGGAACACCGGCGCAGTCAAGTGATATGATTAGTACGGAACGAAAGTATTACATAACAATCAGAGTTATCGGGCATCGGGCAGGCGAAGGTGATTGTCTATTTTTTCGTCATGTCTCTAGAAATCCGTTTCCAATCAGCATCGACGGAGTACCAGAAAATACAAACAGAACTTGCAAGTTTGGTGGAGAATCGTACTCGTCTCGATGCCCAGCTTTCCGAGAATGAGATGGTCAAAAAGGTTCGCCGAACATATTTCGCAAACTCATTTGTACCAATCCCATCTTCTAGGAGTTCGCACAGTTAACCCCCAGTAATACTGTCTATAAACTTGTAGGACCTGTATTGGTGCCCCAAGATCAGAATGAGGCCAAAACCAATGTGGAGACACGCCTGGAATTTATCAAGAGCGAAATGTCACTGGTTTCATGTCCGAGTTGAATGCAGGACTCATCAGTATCACAGAAAACGTGTAGATGCACAAATAAATGAAGGCGAGGACAGGTCAGAGAAAAAGAAGACTGAGGTATTGTCACTTGCCCGTTTTTCCCAATGACAAGTTTGACCCGACAATCTGTTGTGCCGCAGCTCGTCGAAATCCAAACAAAACTTCAGCAGGCTCAATCTACGCCAAATTCGTAGACGAATGCTGCTGTGAAGATACCTTGGAATCGAATTGCTGGTCTCTACAGGAGTGCCAACTCACTTGAACGATTGACTTGTACTAATAACCGCGCGATCACCCCGAGTGCTACTCGTACAATGTACACCATGCATACTACTAAAGACTACATATGGCAGATCAACACATCCTGAACCATCAATGAAAGGCTGCTCGCGTCAATATAAACCTTTCATAGAAACCGAGTGCGACTGTTTTTGATGGACCGAGGCTCCTCGCCTTGATCATCCCAAGCTCTCGCATAGCAACATCCCAGGGGAATTGACCAGCCGTGTTTGGGCATTCGTGAATATATGCGTAGGAAGCCTTGAGCCTTGCAACCTCCTCCGATGAGAAGAAAAGAAAAGATGACAAGTCTGGGGTAGCAGTGAAATCACGAGCGAGGGAGCGAAGAATATCCTGCCGCCGTTCAATTTTAAGGCCAGAGAAACTACGACGGATACTCTTCCTGTGCTCTTCACGCATCTTTTCGACGTGCTCGCGTATCTTGGAGAGTTCCATTTCCATTGTCAAAGCAGCATACTCATTGCTGTACTTCACACGCCGCACCCTTGACTCGGCATCCTGCCATGGCTTCTCGAGAGAGGAGTCTCTGTGACCGTGGTGTTTGGAAAAAGCGCTATCGACCTGTTGCAGTTTCAGGTCCCGGTATTTCCGGGCGTGGCTCATAATCGCATCCATAACAAATTCTGTCATGCCTTTGGGTCGCTGAGCGTTGATTTCGTTGGTTTCCGGTCTCTCCTCCCCACATTCTTTCCACTCTGGAGAGCGCTTGTGGTAGAGCTTTGTATCGTTCTTTATGACCTCCGGTAAAACGGTCAATCCACTCTTCGCTCCATCGAGAATATTGCAAAACCTGGGGTTATATAAATGTGTGTCCCATTACTACAGCAACCGCGACCTACATGTAAGCCAAGCGAATGGTTTCACTATGCGCATATCCAAGGGTGTACACCGCCACGTCATGCAAGTTCGAGTACTTTCCGACTGACGATATGTCGCGCAATCCTCCCAACAAAAATGACTGCAGACGGGGTATGAGATCGTCGAATTTGCTTCCTTGGTGTTGTTCCAAAAAATCATCGACTCGTAGGGTGTTCTTATGGAAATTCTCGGAGAGATTGTCAGGCGGATGAGAATATTTGAGGTTGGCATTGTTGAAGTGCGACACTATGGACGGCTGCCAAACAGCAATTGCCTTGTCCCCATCGTAATCGCCTAATTGGCACTCAGGATCTTGACACAGATACAATTTCATGATTTGACGTACCTCCAGCAAGAAGATCTGCAAAGCGGCGAGTTCCCTGCACAGAGCACACTATCACGTCTGTGTAGCGCCTGAGCTCCGGTTTTTCGACAGCTCTGACCTGCCTCCAAATCATTAAGATGCGAAAGAAATAGTAGACGACAGATCAGCATACCTTCTGAGTATCTGTCGGCAGTTTACAAGGATGTCGTGTGAGCTATTATCGGCTCAGCGTCTGTAATGAGTCGAGGAGTAACATTGAATAATACTGACCAGGACATCACCCAATATAACATTTGACTCTGTTCCATCAGGACAGAGGAATTTCGAATCCTTCGAGAGAATTTGCACTTCGTCAGGAGCCAATGTTCCAGAAGGGTCTAAGGTGCGCAATGGTCAAATAAACGAAGCCTTAATTATTAATAACCTCGCACCTGGCACAATCCATCCCATGCAAGACATGGGCACCTCGATTCTATATCGTTGTACAAAGTTGTCGACCGTCGTCTTCAAAACGTGGCGAAGCTTGTCAGCGAGGACTGGGCAATCGCGAGGAGTGAAACCAGAGTCAAGCATGACCATTACCGTTTCTTCAAGGGAAGAAGGGCAACCTGAGATCTCGTCACCCCACCAAGCGACTGAGCGAGGAGTTTCAATGACTGCATTCAGATCGTCTTCGTCATCATCTTCAATTTCGTCGTCCTTGACGGCGAAACCTCTTGATCGAGCCTCTCCACCAACTTCACGAGCTAATCTGGATCCAACAACGGCGCCGGTTCTGGCAACATTATGCCATAGACGATACATGGCATCTGGACCATCCCAGTCAAGCAAACCGTCGACAATAGCATCCAAACCTTCCTTCATCAGATCAATAAATACTGAGTGGGGAACTCCATTTTCAGCAAAATTCACTATGGTCTCTGCAGCAAGGCGGGAGGGAGAGCGCATGTGAGACGACCGTAGCACATCAATTGTTAAGTGACCAGGTGATAGCTTTTGAGTTTGAGGATACTTGACTTTGATTTGTGATTCGCGCAACCAGACCCGAGGCACGTCGGAACAATTTTCCGATGAATCAGGATGCAGGAGTAGTAGTCCCTGTAGGAAGATAAATACTTGGCTTTCCCGACACTCGAGCAAGTGTATGTTACCTTGGCGCCAGTGATTCTACATTGTATTGCCGTCGGTGTTGTGTCCCATTGCAAGAGCTCGCGTAACGCCTTCAAGGCAATTTTGTTAATATACCCGCAGCCATCTGTCATATCCGGACCCCCCGGGTCTTTGGCGAGAAGTGAGTTGTCACTATAATTCACAACAATACCAATAACTTACCTTCTTCTTTCAAATATATAATATTTTCCCGGCTGATGGTAATACCTGGGACAGAGTTCGAAAGTCCCAATGCAAACCGAGAGGACCATTTTGCCACAGTCTGAAACGCATCAGTGATGTTCCCGAACTCTCAGAACTGTTGCCAACCTGAGCTGTGTTATAATATATAGGGTTATGCCAGTCGAGATAATCCTCCAGAGACGGCGGTGGAGGGTGAGCATGAGAAGGAATTCGACCGCATCCCGTCGAAGAATTAGTTGCCACGAGAAAAACACTTCCATCTCTTGCATAAAATGCTCGATAAACCAGACCACAGAGGAGAAAGTGTTGCGAAAAAAACTCCACAAGGCCATGCCGAGGCTTGTTTAGAATATTCCTCGGCACCTTCACCCGTAGGAAATTCTTTGAACCATACTGTCGGGTAAGCCTCGACGAGAACCCAAGCTCTGGCGGACTCAGTTGAATGCGATATTCAGGTACTGTAGTCTTCTTATCGATAACCTTCAAAGTTGCACCAAAATGAACTTTCCCTCCATACCAACCATCGGCTTGTCGCTGGAACCCGTCAAAACTATCACCCATTGCAAGAGCAAGTTCGTGCTCTCGGTCAAGCTCTTTCCAAGGCGACTTGTCATGACATCAGTTATCGACCATCGCAAACCAAAGGAGCACTGTACCAGAACTGCCCTTTCCTTCACGAAGAATCCTTCTGCTTCGCCCTTGGAGCTCTGGCGTGCAAACACCTGAGCCACGCGTGGGGTAGCTTCTTGGTTTGTACCACGGAGCTTATCCAAGTTGGGGATATTGATGTCCTCGTATGCAAGAACATCGTAACTGACCATTTTGGCAATCAGCCACTGTACCCCAAAGGATATGTTTTTACTGTCAAAATAAGCTTGTAGATTTCGATCGTGAGCCTGTGAACTTCGTCAAGAAGAATCTCAAAACCGCGCGACAAGCACGCACGATTGAATGGATTTTAATATTTGTATCGCCGATTCTCGCACTCTTACGTGAAGACAAGGAATTGCCAGAAGGCTCCTCTGTTTTCCGTTTACCCAAGACAGAAGACCAACTGCTCGAAGGTGAAGCCGAATCCGCTGAATCCGACGAGCCAACAGACATAGCTGAAAGGGGTTGGGCAGAGCTGGAGTCGATAGCGGCAATCGACGGACGGGAGACCATTGGAATGTCAACTCTCGAGGCAATGTTGTTCACAGTGCCATTCAAGACTGTAACTAGCTGTTAGGCTCTCAGATCACATCGCGATGAGTTAACTCGCCCTCTTCCGGCATATTGCACATCATATCACTCAGGTCTTCCAGACCGGAGTAAACGGATGATTGCTATGATTTTAGTGTTAGTTATGCGAGAAAGATACCGGAATAGGAGCTAATAATTGGAGACTGACTGTTGACGAGATCGAGTCGCTTGAAGCACTCCTCTCCACTGGCAGTGGAATAACAGGAACGAAGGAAAAATTAACATCTTGGTGATATGGAGTGGGTCCATGTCCATAACTATGTCACTTCACACGCCAATGCAAGATCAAAAACAATCGTACCTTCTGCGAATTCCCACTCGTCGTCTACTAAAATCTCCTCTTGTACCTCGCGGTAATAAGCCCGTGCCATACCCCGCGACATCCCTAGATACACAAAATACGTGCAAGACGTAGTTCCTAGTGAATGCGAGTTCAAAAAATCAGGACGAGGACGATGGTGAAAAATGTAACGGGGACCAAGTTATTGCAGGCCAACTTGAGCTGGATCAAACTGATCATCCAAAGAGATCATCCAAAGAAGCACGATTGGAAAGCTCCGAGTCGCTCAAGATAGAAGGTGTGCGATTCAGCTGAAACGTTGTTGACAATGAGGCTGGTTGCAAATAGTAATATTATAGCGCGATGGATTCAAGTTGAAGTCGCGATTGACTGACTTCGAACGTTGAACCGTAGCGTGCAAGGTTGTATAGTACACCAGGTTCTTTTGCAACATTACAATCAATTTGATCTGTCGATCGTCTCTCCTTTGCTGCGTATGCGTTGCGTGTTGCGGTGTCAGGACCACTGCTAAGGAGCTGGTCGGAAGCAAAGAGCATATCATGGTTACAAACAAATTGCTACTCCATATAAATATAAACCCTATACGTGATATTGATAGCCCATCAGCTTTCCGTTCTTGACTGGGCACTCAAGCGGTTCCTTCCCATTCGTGAAGTGTACCAGCTCGAGTAACCCAGCCTCGATGTCACCGAACCCTCGAAACAAGGGCTCTCCAGACGTGAAGCTTTGCATCATTTGGGCGTGGAAGACAACAAGGACTGGGTCAGTCGAAAGCATGTTAGTAGCACATATATTTGAAATGAATGCTTATTGTATGAGTGTCTCTACATGACGAGTATGAACAAGCAGTCTAGAATGCCATGCAGACTCCGGAGATTTGGTCAACTAGAAATTGGACCATGGAAAACCAGGACCAAAATCACGCAACAGGAGGCTACGTTGGGCGAGCAAGTTCGTCTCTGCGAGTGAACAGACGTACACATTAACTCGGTGTCATCACACCCCTATGACTGTTGTGCAGCCTGCATGTGTGCCAAATCCCGCTCTGTCTCCGGACTCTTCAAGATCTTTTCCAGCTTAAAGCGTTTCCGCGCGGATATTGGAGGGCAGTTTCGTATTAACGCGGTATCGTTCAATCGAAGGACTATTCCATGACTTAGCATATGTGCGGAGAATGACATGGTGGCAACAGACCTTCTTGTTCGTCATGTGTTAGAATTTTTTTGCTTCGTTCAATGCGCTGGAGCGGCAGGGTAAGTATACTTATTCTTCGTAGGCCCAAATTGAAGGTGTACTTTTCCGGTTAATTTGTGGATGACATGACGTGAAACAGTCACAGTGGCTGTCTTGTGCATGCAGCCGACTTTAGTGACGATTCCTGTTAATGCCATGGGAGGCATGGTAGGCAAGTAGAATGAGTTTGAGCTTGCGATGCTACTGTGTTTGGACTCTTCACAGCGTGGGAACATCACGATGGGTACACAAATATTACAAGCTCGCTCTCCCATATGATATCGAACTCTCCTGCAATATCGTCAACCTGTTAGCATTCCGAAATTGATTCACTCTCTATCTTTTAGAAACCATATCGTTATTTAGTAAATTTAGGCGGTATGGATCTTTTTCATGTATTGTCATCTTCATTGTCTCACTCGTCAAGCTCGCGGTCTTAAGTTGTGCACAGCATCCTCTTCGTCTCTCGGCATCCTGCCCGTACCCCTTGACACCAACCCCGCTCCCGCTCCTTCCTGGGACCTGAAGCCTAGCTATGCCGTCGCCGCTGGTTTCGGAACAACGCATCAAAATCGGGCGGGACATAAGCGCCAAGATCCAGCGCTGCAGCGCCGGGCCCCTCTCATGCGTGTAGTCGACATCCTCTCCCTTGTTGCCTCGCCCATCAATCCTGCTTGTCAGTTACTACTGTTGGCGCGGCCTTCACGTTCTTTATTCAGCAATTTCCACTGCATCTTAGATTTTTCCCCCCCTAGCTTGCAGCTCCCTCATATATAATATACTACCTTACCGTGTATACAATTACATCAATGTCTACATAAATGGTCCTGTATTAGTAGTCATAATTTTATATTGCACCTTCCTCATCTCACCCAGCGAACGAGTGATGGATGTTACCCTTCCGAAATACTTCGGCTCAGGTGCTGTAAGTGAAGTAACGCACATACTTTGTTCTCGGGACTCGGGGGCTTTGGGGAGCCGAAGTATTTTGGAAGGGTAACAGGCTCCGGTAGTCGGGTCCCAAACGACAACAACATTTTATAACTTCTAAAATGGAATCTACTAGTGGGTGACTATCCGTAGGCAAAATAATGCGGAATAGATTATAACGGACTTTGAAACACATTTGCAAAAGATAATCTGAATAGAAAACTAAACCGTAATGCATATGGAATAAACTAATCTGTATTTTCTTGGTCAGAACTCC
>MU177892.1:701571-755691 GCA_016695465.1 Suillus americanus
GGCATTGCTCAAGTTGTACCTTGGCCGGTTGCAGAGATACATGACTGCGCAGTTCGGCTGTTATAAATCTTAAAACTTCAGTACAATTTTCTCCAGGCAGCGTAGGTATTGGACCGCAGTTAAAAACTGTATATTCAAAGATGTTATGATGAAGCAACGACTGTCACTAAGCTGAAGACAAGTGAGGCGCCGACCTCCGTTGTAGATTAGTCAGCGGATCGCTAGGGCGTTAGTGGCCCAAAACGGATATAATCCGTCTGAATATTCTGTAAGGGGGCCCCCCCTTACAGATTTAGAGTTTATATGTAAGAGGCACAAAAAAATATGTTTTGAACATCCGACGCAAATGAACAGCGGCATCGCGGCACAACTTCCTTAAATGGCTTTTTTTATTCTATTATATTCTATTCCGCATTATTTTAGCCTACGGATAGTCACCCAGTAGCTAGACTGGGCGTAGTTAAGATGGCCTCCGAGGATCTATACACCACAAAAAATGTTATCAGTAGGTTTTGAACCAACTCCAAGAGAAACAGATTTTGATTCCGTTGCGATAACCACTTGGCTAAGACCAGCACTTTAAGATGACCATCTTAATTTGATCCTAATATCCATGAGTGAATGTCGAAGGCGTGTCCCGATAGAAAAAAAACCTTGTCGTTGGCAGGTTTGAAACGTGCTGAGTCCAAGAGACAAATTTAGATTCCGTTGTGGTGACCACTTTGTCCAGGACTGAGCTTCCGAAGAAACCATCTATGAACGAATCTTAAAGTTAAGGCGTGTTCCGATAGAAAAAAGGCTTCCGATCATTCGGCAAGTTTCGAACATGCACAGTCCAAGATAAACAGATTTTGATTCTGTTGTGGTAACAACTTGGCTAAAACCACTTGAATGAACCTCCGACGAAACTACCCATGAGTGAATGTCGGACTGTGTTCCAAGAGAGGGAAAAACAGGTTTCAGACCCAGGAGAAACAGATTTCGGTTCTGTAGTACTTAATCACTTTGGCCAGGACGCTTCGCAGGTGAGCGCTAGCCTCCGATCGAGAACTGTTCACGAGTGAATATCAAAGTGTGATAAGACATTTGTCGGCAGGTTTTGAGTCCGCATCACCCAAGATTTCTAATATGTTCTGGTGCCAGTTGGTTGGTTAGTCTTTTAAGATATACAGGATCCATCCAGTGGTAAAAGGAAAAAGGTGGTTGAGCAGGTTTCGAACGTGCAACAGATTTCTGTTCTGTCATGCGTACCACTTGGCTAGTAGCTGCTGAGACTGGTCAAGATGCACGTCTGTAGTACGAGTCGAAGAATATCATGATCAGTAGAATCGCATAGGATCAGTAGTCATTTGCCAACGAAAAAGACTAGTTCGATGGACACAAAATATGCCAGGAATCGGGGGTTCAACGCGCCGGCGCCGTTCTAGTGATAATGTTGTTAATAGTTATTATGTAATTCTTACAGCGACAAAAAGTGCGAATATACAGTCATCAATTATGACCTCCAAAAAATATGATACAAAGTAATTGGGAATATATTATACTCGGCTATGTAAACTAGGTGCCCCCCGCCTTCATCTCCCCTCCCGCTGGGTTCCTCGCTACCCGCAGCCGCACGTCCCCGAGCACGACGGGCGCACGCAGCGTGTTGGCGCCAGGCCTTGTCCCACGACTACAAGAACAACTTGACAAGTATCTAGCAAACAAGGTGTCAAATGATAATCACCTGAACACAGGTGTAGCCAGCATCGGAGACTTTGGGAGATTAGAAACTGATCGTGTTCGATAAGAGCCCTCCTCCACTAACCTTGGGAGTCGGGTATGCGGTATGTATATGTATAGGTACTTTGTATGTCATATATAAGTTAAGGGATTAAGTTATGCCGGAGAGCTTGAAGGTAGTGGTCCGGAAGGAGCATATTTCGACTTGAATCTCAATATTGGTCCATATCTGTTTCAGCGTTAGCCCAACATGATGCAGCAGAGACTTGTATGAAATCTACCTTGACAGTACGAAGGGAATTGGCATCATGATCAGAGCGATGAAACCAAGTAGTGTCGAAGCCCATTCTGGGCCAAGCCTATCATACATCTGAGTGGCGAAGAGCTGAGCGAACGATGATCAGCCAATGTATGAAATGGAAAGTAGTATCTTCGCTCACAGGGAATCCAGCACCGAACAGACTGCGAACGACAGTACTTGCGGCTAGCGCCGAGGCAGCAATAGCCAAATATGCATCAATGATGTAATTAAACAGGGCGAGCTTCGAAGCCGTTATGAGCTGTAGACCAGCATGCAAATCGTGACAACATACAAATATTAAGCAAATACTCCATCCGAGCAATGCACCCGACATCATCGGGGCCCACATCGAAATACTAGGAAAGGATGTCCATGCGAACCAAAAGAACGATACGGCAAAGAATGGCGCCGACACCATGGCGACCCTCAATCTGAACTCTGGCGGCACAGGGTTTGGTGCGCATTCCTGAGCTTTGCGCTCGTAGTCTGGGTTAAAAAACACAATATACTAGAACACATGATAAGAACGTGGAAGCATAATGATGAAATATACACACCGTTGCAACCGCAAGAAACCCGCCAACGGGCAGCGGAAGGAACACAAGTCCAGACACACCCGCATCTAAGTTATGCCCTTTGGTGAAAACCACGGGATAGGCCTCAAAAAGCAGGTATATACAGCCGTAGACAAACTAGGATCCAATGTCAACAATCCCCTTGTCGATTTGCAAAATAGCTACACTTACGCTCATGTACAGAGTAATAGCAATCAACATCGGTTCACGAAAGAGAACTTTGAAAGGCCGAGCAAGAATGGTTTCCATGCGCTGCGAGAGTGTCATGTTTTGTGATTCAATGGCAGCATGGTATCTCTCATCTCCGGTGCGCTTCCGGATCTCTTTAGCTTTCTTGGCAAGAAGCACCGGACTAAAATTATCGGATAAGCGCCTCGCCAATAGAAGCTATGTCGTAAAATACCCTCACCTATATGTCTCAGGGATCGTGAAAACAATCTGCAACCAGCAGACGCCGGCCTGAAAAGATGTATGAGTTGTGGTTGATAGAAAATGGAGACAGGACTTGCAAAAATAGTCAATATCCAAAAAAGCCAGTGCCACGACACACCAGCTAGAACAAGGTATCCTGCCACTACTGGTCCAATACCTGGTCCGGCAAACGGAGCCACAGTGAAAACTGCGAGAGCAGTGCCGCGTCCCCTTGCGTCCCAGATGTCTGATATGAGCGCGCTGAAAGATTCACTTTGTGAAAACGGAGCTTTCTCATTGAAGCAAACAATACCTACCCTGAATTTGCTAAAGGGGCAGCTGCAAATGTACCTCCAAGGAAACGGAAAATCAAAATGGATGTAATGTTCTGCGACAAAGCACACCCAATTTGGAAGCACTGAAATATAAAGATAATTGAGTGAAAGGCAGGAAAAGGATGGAGAGGCCGACTGACCATGTATATGAAAAAAGATATAATGAATATTGGGCGTCGTCCGTACTGTTCCGATAGCGGTCCCCAAACCAAAGGGCCAACACAGTAACCGCACACGAAAAGCGAAACAGTCAACGTTCCGACCTCCTGGGATATCCCAAATTCCTCCATGAAAGTAGGTACCAGAGCAGATGGGGCGCTACTCGAGAAGGTGCTAGATAGGGCAAACGAATAAAACTTGAGCGTTTAATATTTCGCGAGAAATGTCGTACGCACGCGTTGAGGACCAGAAGACCGCCAGCAAGGGTGAGGTACCACTTCTTGGCAAAAGACCAGTTCTAAATGAGTTCATGAGCTCATCAACATAGTCTTGCAACAACTGAAAGTACCTTTGGATTGGCTGAGTCACCCTCATCGAAGCAGACTAGAAATGGGTCTGGGTTGGACTTGTTGTCAAGAGCGATACTAGAGGCATCCTCCTTGTTCCTCTGCTCAGGTTGAGCGGTGGTAGAGGCAGTTTGAGTTGATAGCCTAGGTGAGTCGGCCATATTTGCAGCCAGAAAAATGAGGGCCCGAGTAGTTTACGGTGCCCTTTTAAAAGCCTGAAAGCTGAGCGATGACGATACCTTATGGGCGTAATCGTCGGGCATTCTGCTCCTGCCTGACACAATCGCAGTGACATCAAGTTGGGATATAGTCTGACAATCGATCAGTGTGTAATGTTGTCCAGTGCAACTTTGTCAGCCTGACCCATAATAAATGCCTAAGGTCCGAGTCCTTGTGCCGACGTGCCGCTGTCGAACCGTCCTGAGTGTCCACACATATGTGCAACACCACTGATATCTCGCGACCGCTGCACAAGGGCTGCTAGTAGGGGGACCCCTACCGTTGACCGCAGGACTTCACGCCGCCGCCGTGACTTTATAGACGCGGCAGTTGAGGCATCATAGAATTTACGTTAGCTAGACTTGGTCAGAATTCCGCCGTTATGTAAGTCTGGAAAGTCCGCATTTACATAAGCACTTCAAGTTTGACTCTATATTAATATTGATCAGTGACCATGGACTTTACAGAGATCTACAAACAATCCGGAAACCTCGCCTCGTTTAGCCCAGGCGCTCACTTCATCCTCAACGTCGTCGAAAACACCCTGATCGTCAGGCGAACGGATACTTTACAGATTGCGCGCACGTGGACAGTCACCGCGCCTTCCAATACAGCTAACATTCTAACCAATTCAAAGCCAACTCCATCAAGCTTGGGAGTTTCGTCAGATGGGTGGATATCTCATGCCGGTTGGTCGTGCGACTCGGAATATCTCCTTGCTGGATCCGCAAAGAACGGCATAGTAGAGGTTTTCAAACTTAGGGACGAAAATTGGAATGCCCGAATTGAAGCTGGTGTTGAAGGCCTCCTCAAAGCTGAGTGGGCACCGGACGGTCGCCACGTTCTCTGTTTTTCTCAGTGGGGCGTAAGTATAGCTCCTTTCCGATCGACTGTCGGTTGTTCATGATTTGTCGGCAGCTTCGAGTCACCATTTGGTCTTTAGTCACGGGCAATGCCACTTACATACAGTTCCCAATACACCCCGACAGAGGTACCGTGGAGTAGTATTACCGCCCGCTTGTCATGTTATCTAATCAAGCACAGGTTACGCTTTCCGTTCTGATTCCCGTTACTTTGTCTTGGCTGAGCGACATAGGTCAAAAGACGCCATAGGTGTGTATGACACAACTGACAGTTACAAATTAGTGCGGGTAAGCATGATTCCATCGTCTCCATTCATAGCTCATGACCAGGAAGGCATTCACAGCATTTTCCTGTACCAACGTCCAATCTGTCATCGCTGGCTTTATCCCCCACTGGTAATCATATCGCCGTTTGGGAGGGTATTTTGGAGGTGTGTCATCTCAGATAGCAAATGCAGGAGCCGGCTAAATGTTCACTCCGGTACTTTATTGGCAGTACAAGTTGCATATCCTGTCTCTGGCCGGAGATGTGCAAGGGACTTTTTCGCCCAAGCTAAATCCGGGGTTTGGCGTTCGTAATGCAGCTTGGCATCCTACTGGAATGTTCCTTGCCGTGGCAGGATGGGACGATAAGGTACGTGCTTCTGCCGTGTACACTATCATTGTCAAACTTTTACAGATCCATATCCTTGATGGCCTGACTTGGTCTGCTGCTGCAACGCTCGAGTTGTCAAGTAAGATACCAGTTGGCGCTGTGAGTAGATGGATTAGACAAGGTGGAAGATGCTCAATCTTGGTAGACACTATGGCGCGAACCGTCAAACTGGCTTGAAACCACGCAAGGTCGAGGATTTCTGTCTTGTGCGAAATATATTATTGTCGCATCCATTGGGCGGTAATGCTAACAGAGTGCCCTCTTGCCAGATGAGCGACTACAAGGGCCACAAACAATCAGCTTGCAGCGCACAGATCCGACGAAGCCGAACCCAAAGTCGGGTGCGGTCCAGCTTGAGTGGAATAAGACTGGCACATTGCTGCTAGTGCGGTTTGGTTTGCCAAGACATCTGTTTCTTTTGACCTAACTTGACATGATGGCCATAGAAAACTGCCCCACGGTAGTTCATTTGTACGATTTTCCAGCATCGTCGGATCCATTCGTTCCCCGGCTGCGTTGTGTTTTTCAACACTCAAAGCCAGTCATGCATGCACAGTGGAACCCAGTCCGTAAAGGCAGCTTGGCCCTGTGCAGCGGGAGTGGTAGCATTTACATATGGAGTGACGAATGGATTGGAGAGAATGGGGTAGAGGAAGATATGGCGGAGTGCATCGGTGTACCAGCGAACAGTAGGTTGATCCTTTATTTCTATGCATTCAGGATTATTGACAACTTCCCAGCAAAATTTGAAACAAGAAGTATCAAATGGGCTCCCGACGGGAAAGGGCTGGTGTTGTTAGACAAGGAGGTGTTTTGTTGTGCGTTCGAGGTGGAAGAAGATGGTACCGAAGGCTGACTGTTTTCTGTAATACATAGCCTCCACTGTTTATCTCACATGGTTGCTTTGAAAGGCTACTAAAATTACTGTTTGGTGCTGCACGGTTGTCCTGCCGTCGACGACGCAGGCCAACGGCAGAAACCGTCCAAAGGGCTGACATAATCACATTAGCACATTTTCGCGAGCGTTCAATTCCGTCGTAGTACGGCGAGCTCAGTCATTCCATTCCATCTTGTCGTCCAATGCTTTCCCGTTCTCTCCGTGCTGTCAGGCTTGCGGACCGTCGACTTGTTTCCCTAAGTGCATCACGATGGCAAAGGACGTATGCAACACCGTCGGATCACAATGACAGCAAACCGCGGCGGAATGAAGAGGGCGAGGGAAATGTGCAGAAAGGCAAGGAGAAGGCTAATAATGATGCAGCTAAAGAATCTGGAGATGGAGGTTCTGAAATCCCGAAAGGACTCGAGGGCTTTTTCAAGCGATATCAGCAGCAGACTTGGTCTCGTCAGTCCCCCGACGAAGACGAGACTCCACGGCAGAAGCCACCACCACCACCGGGTGGTAATAATCCCAATAATGGGTTTAACGTTAACCAACTTGCTCTTCTCGCCACGTCCGCTGCTATATTTTATGCTCTGACTAATTCTTCATCTTCGGGCTCGCGAGAAATTACCTGGCAGGAGTTCCGCACCGCATTCCTCGACAAAGCTCTAGTTGACAAACTCATCGTTGTCAACCGGCAGAAAGTCCGCGTCAAGTTGCACTCCAATGCCACTGGCGCGATGTACCCCGCAGCATCTCTCAGTGGAGGAGATTACTATTTCTCTATAGGCAGCGTTGAGGCTTTTGAACGGAAGCTTGACGAGGCGCAGGCAGAGCTTGGTATTCCTCCTCACGAGCGGATACCAGTCGCCTACCATGACGAGATATCTACCTTCAATACCATTCTCAACTTCGCTCCCACTATCCTTTTCGCCGGTCTCCTTCTGTACATGTCGCGACGAGCTGGAGGTGGCGCGGGTGGTGGACCAGGTGGCATCTTCAGCATCGGAAAGAGTAAAGCCAAGCTCTTTAACAAGGATACGGATGTGAAGGTCAAGTTCAAGGATGTTGCAGGTATGGACGAGGCAAAGGAAGAGATCATGGAGTTTGTGAAGTTTTTGAAGGAACCCGCGAGGTTTGAGAAGCTTGGCGCAAAGATACCCCGCGGTGCTATCTTGTCAGGACCTCCAGGAACTGGAAAAACCTTGCTGGCAAAAGCGACTGCTGGCGAGGCCTCTGTACCCTTCCTGTCTGTGTCTGGTTCGGAGTTCGTCGAGATGTTCGTTGGTGTCGGCTCCTCCCGCGTCCGTGATCTGTTTGCGTCAGCAAAGAAGAACGCACCTTGCATTATCTTTGTTGATGAAATTGATGCCATTGGAAAGGCCAGAGGCAAAGGAAGCAGCTTCGGTGGAAATGACGAGCGAGAGTCAACTCTCAATCAGTTATTGGTGGAGATGGACGGTTTCGGAACCCAGGAACACGTTGTAGTACTCGCGGGAACCAATCGTCCAGATGTCCTGGATCCCGCTCTTATGCGACCCGGGCGTTTTGACCGTCACATAACCATTGACCGTCCAGATGTCTCCGGCCGTAAAGGCATCTTTATGGTGCACCTCAAACCAATCCGGTTAGCCCAGGAGCTCGATACGGACAAACTTGCACAGAAGCTCGCCGTCCTTACCCCGGGTTTCTCAGGAGCAGACATCGCGAACGTTTGTAATGAGGCTGCTCTTCATGCCGCACGCAAGGGTCACGAGTCTGTCAAGGTGGACGACTTTGAGAGCGCAATTGAGCGTGTTATAGCAGGTCTGGAGCGCAAGAGCAGAGTTCTTAGTTCAGAGGAGAAGAAAACTGTTGCTTATCATGAGGCTGGTCACGCTGTCTGCGGCTGGTTCCTCGAACATGCCGACCCGCTTCTCAAAGTAAGCATCATCCCCCGTGGCGTTGGGGCCTTGGGATATGCGCAAGTGAGTATATTCTTTGACAGTATCTGATAAATAATGATTTTCCGCGCAGTACCTTCCTCCAGACCGCTACCTGCTCTCGACTCCGCAAATGTTGGACCGAATATGCATGACCCTTGGCGGCCGTGTATCAGAGGAGATTTTCTTTGGTCCAGAAAATATCACGACAGGTGCTCAAGATGATCTTCAAAAGATCACTCGCATGGCATTTGAGGCATGCGCAAACTATGGCATGAATACTATCATTGGTCCCGTGAGTTATGGTGGTCGTGAGAGCCAGAAGGAAAGCTGGACGAAACCATTCAGTGAGAAGACGAGCGAAATGTTGGATTCTGAGGTGCGGAAAATGATCATGTAGGTGGATTTGTGTGATCTCTGCAACATTGTCTAATAATTCTATTTCAGCGGGGCGCATCAACGGACCACTGAGCTTCTGACACTCCACCGGGAGAGCGTAGAGAAAGTCGCCCAACTTCTATTGAAGAAGGAAGTTATTACACGGTATGTTACGCGGCATCTATTTTGGCTGCCTTAAGTTGACGATTGTATGTGTAGTGAGGATATGATTGACCTTTTGGGTAAACGTCCGTTCGCCAATAAATCCGACGATATGGACAAGTGGCTAGATGATAACCGTGGTCATGAGCGCAGCGCTCCAGCACCGATTGAGGAAGCTCCCCAGAGTACTGTGGATCCCGCCCCTGCACCCGTCGCCACGTCGACAAAAATAGAAGACTACAAGTGGTAGTTCCTTCCTTCTCTTGCCCTGATATACTGGGTTTCGTTTCACGAGGCACTGGACGAAGCCACATATATGTTTTGTATCTCCAATTTTACGCGACGCTCGTGTTACCCTTCTACTTATCGTTCTCAATCCATACTAAATAGTATTTAAAGGGTATATCGGAATTGACTCCACTCATCACCTTTCTCGCGTCGTGCATCGTTGACTGTCTTGAATCGCCCATTCTTCAAGGCCAACTCGTCCATCTCCCCAGAGTTGTTGCTGTCGATTACCTCATCGCGCTCTCCTTTGTCCCTTCGCTCATTCTCCCTACGCAACAGGAACATGAATGCTGCTGAGCATAACCAGCCAATTGCAATGTAGGCAAGAATGATGCCATGACCAAGCCTGTACCAAGGTGCATCCTCCGCACGATACTACGGGCCGATAAGCGGGCAGTTAGTTTGAGCTAGTTTTGTGGACTCACAACGTTCGAGGAAACAGCTCCGTTCAAATTTCCCCTTTATTGATGTCAATTACACTACCTGGTGGCATATGTAAGGATCGACGCACCACCCGATGGCCATGGCTAGTGTAACACCTCGTTTATAGGAGCCCTCGACATTGCTTGCCACCCATGCTCTGAAGTACGGTCAGTGAGAGAAGTAAGAATAAACAAACCAGCGTACACCGAATTCGCTGTTTCATAGCCACATCAGTTCCATGCTATCAGGATGCAAAAGAGGATTGAGACATACGGACTGTAGGATATATAGCGCTAAGGATGATAATGAGAATGCTAGCACAATCGTTCGAATCAGAGCGCATCATGAGACTTACGATGCAGCCAGGAAGCATGCGAAATAAGACAACGCTGGAGTCCTGGATGTGATTAGGATGATATAACCAGCCAGACCTGGAAGATCTATAGCCTATGTTTCGTCATTGAAAGTTGAAAACACTTGCCCGTTCCGAATAGAATTCTATCGTGTACATGAGACCTCGAAAGTTGTTTAAAAATGATGTTGCGCACAAATTGATGTATCCTCTCTTCCCGAGGCGGTCACCGACTAACCCGACGATCACGGTCACTATACATGACCAGATATAAACGGGCACGGAAAGCAAATTCGCTGTTGTCGCTGTGTAACCTGGGTACAGTGGTTAAGCACTTTAGCAGAATAAACATTGACAGCATTCACCAAGCTACTAGTTTTAGCAGTAAGGGAAGGAACGTTGATGAGTGAGGTATAATATCTGAACCTGTAGAAAATATACGAACCTCGTTGATAATTGTCGGGGTGAATAAGGAAAATGCGAATAATGGACCATCGCTGACGACGTATTAGATTAATCGCAAGGTTATGGCTCTTTGACCCACAATCCCATATATATACCCACTATATACACTCAGTACCACTGACAACAATGACGTGAACGCACGTACTTGCCAAGTAGGTTTTCCAGTCCCTGAGGCTTTGCCAAATATATCGGAATTTGAACTCCTCGCCGCCAGCGCTGAACTGCATGTCGTCCCTCAAACGTCTAATGACGAATACCCCTGTGTTCATGTCAGTGTTGAGTAAGTGTCTGGGAGATCATCTTTCGCTACTTACTCTCTTCTTTGGTCAGAAACCCGGCTGTCTCAGGGAAATTTGAGATGACCCAATATGAAGCAACCGCACACAATACGGTCAGGAGTCCTTCGAGAATGAAGATCCAAGACCAGCCAGGCTTTCCTGCGACACCATCCATGTTGGATATAGCTGCGGCCAGGAGACCGCCTACGAGCATACGATGATTCACAAAGCATTGAAGGTACTGTGAAGCACTCACTGAATGCTCCCGCTATAGTGGCAGAAGTAAAGAATGCTGCTATCCGTGTACCAAGCTCGGACCGCTTGTACCAGCTGCATGCGCGATATCAGCACCACGAAGTGGGTTTCTGAGACACACGAAACTTATCAACATACCAGGAGATATAAAATACGATTCCGGGGTATAAACCAGCCTCCGCCACTCCAAGTAGCACTCGCAAGGCTAGAAATTAATATTGGTCTCGACAGTGATCGGCTTTCAGAGTATACCAGGCTTACTGACGAGTCCTCCGTAGTTGTGTAGAAATCCGTGGCACATCTTGCTTGGAGTGATTACATTGCGAAGATGTTAAAGAGCTTATAACACATACCATGACAATTCCCCAAACGAACATCATTGAAGAAAGCCATATCGAGGGTCGAATCCTTCTAAGGATTACATTGCTTGCAGGCTGCGTAAGGTCAGTACGGGCAAACATGACATATATCCCCCTTACCTCGAGCAATGCATATGGAAAGAAGAAGGCAGTAAGTGCAATGAGGTATTGCTTGTCTGTAATGCCCAAGTCGGTCACCATGTGGTATAACTGAAAACGTGTCAGAGTCTTGAAGTTCAACTGATAACTAGCCAAAAGGCGTTACCTTCGCATTTCCTATACTTCCTCGATCCAAAAAGTTGAGAAAATAGAGGAGGGCCAACCAAGGCACGACTCGGATGTCAATCTTACGAAGGAGTCGTCTCTCGTCGACTTGACTGGTGTCGACGTGGGCCTCATAGAGCTCGTCATTATCTGCTGCTAATGCCACGACAGATCCTGAATGCGACATAAGACGAAAGGTTGATAAAGTATCAAACAGTCTTATCACATATAAATAGTGGATCTCCGTAGTGCGCTTGGAACACGGCCGCCCTATCATATATCATGGGTGAGCATATACTTGTTGGGACACAAGATCCTTCTCAGGCTGTCGGATTCCAACTACAGCATCTTCACGTCTTTAAAGGAACACTTTACGATATTCATCAATCCCAACAACACCTTCCAGCCCCCTAAGTGCCACCCTGAACCAATCCCTCACATCCTCTGTATCAACCCCAGCAGCTCTTACAACCGTGCCTTTGCCATCATCTACGGGAGTGAGGGACCAAAGGAACCTCTCCGGGGAAGCACGCTTGAAGATAGAAATAGTGCGGTACTTTGCCTGCAAGTCAGTCACAACACCATGCGTCTGGGGCCCATAAAGAAGTAGCATGGCATAGCATGAGTAGGGCGCAAGCCTATCTTTGAGCGTTCGAAGTGGTGCACGGCTAGTAGGATTTGACGAGCAGGACTCGGACGCAGTTTGGGTATCAAGGGACGAGTTATCTAGCAGTAAAACGTCCCGCGCAACGCGTCGGCCTTCTACGAAGACTTCGTTGACGCTGTAATACCGGAGGAAATCCCAGTCCTCCCCTATAGACTTGCGCCCCGAGGTAACCCAGTCTAGCAACACAATCGACGCGCTCCTGGCAAGGTGGAATGTTTGCACTTGGGTATAGGATGCAGAGCGGAAGCATGTCACAGGGTCGGGGAGGAGGAAGAGCGCGCTGTCAGGAGCTATGGTAACTTCCATGGATTGAGTCGTGACTGCTTGCACACTCGGACTACTTGGAGTTGGTTGGGGAGAAGATCTTCGAAAACGCGTGGATGCCCTGTTGCCAGCACGCGTTTTGAAGACTTTGGTGGATCCCTGACGGACGTGGTCTCAGACTGGTCAACCTCATGCAACACACACCATCGCACCTGTGAGAGCAGTAAGAGCTTGCATTCTTTTCCTACTTCAACAATAAGTTGCATGCAGTCCCCGCCAACAAGACCACCGCCATAGCTCATCACGTATACTATAGCAACCCCATGTTGTGCAACTCTAGGTGATAAGAGCTTAAGCGGGTATGACGACGAAAGCTTCGAAAAGACGACAGTTGATGAATGTAGATCACAGCTAATATGTCCAGTGCCCACAGGGATGCCCTCTCCAGCCGTGGAGGACATTCGTTGTCAATTGACATGGAATGACAACTAGAGTCTGAGAGTAATACGATAACAAGTTGAACAAGCTAATATTCCCAGAATGATTTTCAAGCTTGAGCTGGAACTTCTGCTTATCATTTGAACCTAGCAAAAGCTAATTAATTGCCGACCTATTCGACGTTTCGGCGAGTATTTGAACAGCGTATTCCATATTATCCCATACACATTGAGTCAAGACGTTGAGCCGAGACGAAGCAGAGCAACGAAAAGGAAAGAAAAAGGATAATCCAACGAGCGACAATAAAAGAATCAAGCAAAAGTAATAAGATATGCGAACAAAGACGAATCGAATCGATGATACACAAACGATCGAGGGAGTGGCATGGAACAAATCCAATAATTTTGTACTGCAAACCTGAGAAGCTCCGGAAAAGGATATGCGAATCAAAGACATGCATAGGGTCGTCGTGCAGATGGATCAGAGGGAGAGCGGGGAACAGCAAATATACGAAAATAATATCAATACTGCCGGGTAGCCAGAGCACGGATTTCATACAGTTCTCGCCGATCAGGTGAACCAAAGGGGTCCGTCTGCCGTGACGTTCGCCATCCTTTGATTTCTTGCTTGTGCCTGTCTTCCGCAGTGCGACATATTTCCACGAAATCATCGGCCACGTCGTAAACAATGGATGCCCTTGAACCACGATCACTTTCCGACTCAGAATTTGTGCGTATTCGGCTGCGTGCTGGGCTGGGGGCGGTGATGATGATAGCGGAATTCGTCGAGCTGCTTGTATCTGATATTGCGCCACCGGTGCACCCTTGGCTGGCACGGATTGTGCCTCCCTTCGCTTCCCATGCATTTTCGTCGTCCTCGTCATCTGCGAGATCGGCGAAGACATCTGGTTCTTCTTCATCGGGAGGTAATGTTGATACCCAACACATCCGTGTAGGGTCGAAGATCATGTTGCCGACCTTGCGAGCACCGGCGGCAAAGGAACCCACTGGGGATCCAATGGATGAGCCGGTGAGGTGTGTGATCAATGCAGGGCGCGTGGAAGTTCCAACGACCGTATCGAAATCACGGAGCACTTGATCATTCCCTTCCCAACGAAGGGTTGTCGGATTCCATTTCATTTCACCCACAACTGCGTTGACGCTACCGTGAACACCAAATAGGGAGCTACTATGACTCAATCGTACCTTTTGGTCCACTTGCACTGCCGAGGTGGCGGATCAGGGTAGGTTTTCTCCTTGTGTGGCCGAGCACAGGCGACGAGGCATCTTTCTTCTTCTTGACAGAAATCTCGGTGCCAGAAGTCTTTGGGAACTCAATGCGACCCGTGCGCCTCAAGGTGTTGGTGGCGGGTGCGAGTGCGCCCGAGACATCTATAATAGGAAGGCACATGAGGAGGGCGAGCACACAAATACACGTGTTCTTACCTGGACTAGGGACATCCTTTCTTCCCTTCTTGCGCATCGTACCTGTCTCCTTATCTTTCTCCTTGTCGGAGGACTTTGACAAGTTACCAACAGGACAACGATTTGTAGCCTTGGGTTGTACCCTAAATCTTCCCTCCTTATCTCGGTCTGTCGGGAGGTCGTCAAAGGCATCTAGTTCAGTGCCGTCACCATATGTGCGTTGTCGCTTTGGTCGGCGCAAAAGTTTGGGAGCTGATGTTGAGGGTATGAGTGGTGTCTGTGTTTGTGCAGCACGACTACGTAATGATATTGTTGAAGGAGGGCGAGGCAGTATTGGTGATGTTGCGCGATGTGAAGGCTGAGGTGCAGGGAGGGTAGTGACAGTGGCAGGTCCGGGGAAGACAGAAGACAGGGCAGGTCGCGACTTCATACGTATTGAAGTTGGCATAGTCAAGCGCAGTGCGGCAGGATTTGAAGAAGGAGTAGATGGCCTCGTGGGTGGCACGATAAAGTCGAGGCCGTGGATACGACTGGTTGAGCTCGTGTGCGACTTTGCACGTGAGGCAGCTGTGGGTGCCTCGTAGCGTGCAAGTTTACCTGACGATGGACCTGCAGTGACGATGGTACCAGAGCCTGATGCCTGAGAGGTGTTGCATTCCATTAAGGAAGACAAAGAGGCTTTGCGGGTGAGCCCCTTGCGTTGTATTGCAGGAGGGGTAGGGGGTTTAAGGCCAGAATGTGACTTTTGTCCTCGGAGACTGCCAGGTTTAGGGGATAAAAAGGTGTTTGTTGGAGGAGGAGGGGCAGCGGAAAGTGCTTCCTTATAAGTGAGAGCACGTGTACACAATGGGCGGGGTGGGGGTGAAGACGAAAGCTTAATACGCTGCAACTGACGAGCAGATGATATGGGAGGATTTATAGGTGACTTTGCCCTGTCAGCCCTCATCCTTGAGGGCGGACGTATGGGCAAGAGTGCACGAGCAGGAGCACTTTTGCTACGATTGTAGCGCTGGCTCTGCTTTGCGTTGACGAGCCTGCTTGGGCTGAAATCATCGTCATCCTCGATAACGAGACCCATTTCAAAGTCATCCTCGGGGTCGGGGCTGGCAACCTTTATACGTTGATCAGTTATCAGGACCTGTTTCTTGAGTTCGAGCATCTTTTTAAGATGCTTTGCACTCTGGCTGGACTCGAAGAGGCCGGAGGGAACAACTAATCCCTCCAGCTCGCTCTCGTTTTCATCGCATTCACTTTCTTCTGTTTCGTGTAAGGAAAGTGAGGATACAGAGTTTGATGACGAGGAAGCATCGGCGAGACCGAGGGAGGAATATGCATCAGAGGATTGAGATGATGAAGTATGATCGCCCCACTCCAAAGAGTTCTTCGAAGAGCGATGGCTAAGTGAGAGAGGTGCAAGGGACAACTGTGTAAGGTCTGAAGGAAGAGCGAAGGCGGATTCGATATCCTCGTCGATGGGAGAAGGAGGGGGCTTTGCAAGAGCCATTTGAAGAGCGGCGACTTTTATTGTAGACACACCTTCATCTTCTTCCTCGTCTTCTTCCTCCTGACAGGTGAGTGGGGGACGAATTGTGATCATGTTGCCAGAGACAATCCTTGAGAAGTGTGACCTGGCAGTCATACCAGCGACAACGGGCTTTGCCTTTGCGCCGCCAGTTTTACCAAGGTCCATTTCAATGTCCCAATCCATAGCGTCATCTTCATCATCATCCTTGTCGGATTCAACGTCAAGAGAACGGATATGGTCGCCATCTGGTAGGTCGAAGTCTGCGTCTGGCCACTCTTCACGAGCGAGTGGTAGTATGAGAGCTGGAATGGTGGACATGCTGAATTACAGTATTTGTTGTAAATATACTATAGAGCCCCGTTCGGGGCTGGCGAAGTAGGAGGTCAGTGGAGTTTAATGGTAGGGAGCGTATTGGAGAGAGAGAAGGGGGATTAGAAGATATACCGGCTGAATGATAAGTGTACCGGACGGTGTGATCTTCACATACGCGACCTACGAACGAACAATGGCCTTGGGTGAGCACACCTGATCCTCGTGTCCAATCAACGAAAACTGAAGTCGTCGAGGGAGATGTTTGTGACTATTTGTCACTCAATGTGACAATGCTTTCCAATATCAATTTGTATTTATTTGTACGCTACTAGTATGGCATTAGTCGTCGCCTCTGCCTCGCCTCGTGTTCAATCTCATCCTCGGAACCATCCAGATCTTCGCTATCAGAACTGCTTTCATCTCCGCCAGTCATCCTGTATTCATCTATACCTTTCCTCATCCGGATACCCCTTTCTGCCATAATGTCCACGAATCCATCAAGCTCGCGAACACTAAACACAGAACGAAGCGGCCCAAAAGCCATCATATATAAATCTGCATATGATATTCAGTTGATGGTTTGTTGGCCATCGCAATATACTCACCTTTGGCAAGCGGACATTCATTCACTGCTCTGTAAAGCAGTTTCTTCGCCCTTTGCAACGACCCGACCCGAACCTCAAATTCCAATATGACGCGCCACAAAATAGCGCTTCCAGTCGTCCTGAAAATAATGTCAGCCCATGACAGCCGGAGCAGGATAATCGCACAAACCTCTCACTCTCCGCAGCCGCAGTAAGCCCGCTCCTCGTCCTTTCGATCTCACTCTGCCATCGCCCTTTCTCCCACCCAGCCACCCACACTTCTGCGATACGCCGTGAAATGCTCTTTTCCCTTGGGCCCCCATCAGCCGGGCTTTGTCCGAGTTGGGCCCGTACGCGACCCCAGATACCATGCCCCTTCTCAGCCTCTAGAAACATTCCCAATACCAGGCTGTTGTCCGGGTAAGTGTCGACGGCAATCTGCAGGCGATCCCTCAGGACAGCCGGCGGGGTAGGACTTCGTAGCATGACTGAATGATTGTACAATAGCATAAGAGATGCCACCATCATGCTCTCTCTCTGACCAGAAATCTCATTAACGCTCGGCTGAGAATCAAAGATCGCGAGTGCCCCATCTTGAGATGAGGAAGTAAGCAGTTCGATCAAGGCTCGCAGTTTAATCCATCCCTCCCGGTCCTTCCACTGCTCGTGAGCGCAGCTAATCGTATCGTCGAGGGCGCGTTTTACACGAAGAACCATCATACCACCCGCACCTTCGATGTTGACTGAGCACTGGATAACATGTAGTGCCGCATGTTGGTCACCATTGAGCCATTCCATCTCAGCCCAATCCCACCATAACTGACCAACGAAATGTTGGCTGGGCGGGCGCTGAGAGGCTACAAGAACCGTTTGATAGATCTTACGGGCATCATCCACGTGTTCGCGCAAGCGCTCAAGACGTGCGTGGGTTGCCCAGTGTGGTAGAGAGTCTCGTGCTGTCGACAAAAACGTCCGCGAGAGCTTCAGGGCACTGCAACACCAACATAAGTGCCACTCACACATCAAGAAACAGATCGCACCTTCTGATATTAATAGCTGCCTCAAATGCTAATGCCTGAATATCCCACTCATAGTCCTCGCTACCGCACCTGAGCTGCTTGAACACAGCTCGTACGAAATCCTGGTCGACCCCTTGCAGATCAACATCAACCCACATGCGCCACTTCTCTTGGCCTACCCACTCCAACGGTCCGAGGGCATCGCGACTCCACTCTTTGATCGGACCGAATGCGCTAGAAAATTCTCGTTCTCTCCCTATGAGTGTGCCAGCATGAGAGTCAGCCATCAACTGCCGCTGTCCCACAGTAGCAGGAAAAATCGAGTCCAACCGCGAGAAAGAACAAAGGTAAGTGAATGACCATCGATCATCCCAAGATCCCTGCGACAGTCTTTCTGCGAGACCAGGAATATGCAAGCCTAGAACGGATAACCAAATTAGGCGGAACGCATTCTTGGCACCTTCCGTGCGGAGGGGCAATAGTAGTGCCTTGATATCCAAAAGCAGAACTGTTGCGTATGGGTCAGACTCGCTCATTGTGTCCACGGAGCGGGCGGGCACATGTGATGTGCGATCGGCGCGCGACTCATCGTAATGCCATTGGACATATGGATCCTTCGATTGGATGTCAACGTCCATCTGGGGAACTGCCCCCAGCGGGGAACCGGAGATATCAGGTCTGCCGCGTGAGATCCAGTCACCCCAACCTTTCGCTCCAGCCTCGCCGGCGCGCGGCACTTCGGACTCCCAAAATTCTTCGAGGGATTCCACTTGCGATTCAAGGGGAAGTCCATACAATGACTGGGGTACCTCAAATGTTCTATCACAAGTGTGAAAATAGCACTCGATCGGAATGGAATTCCACAGTACTCACAGTTCCGCTTGTGCCTGGAATAAGGCTGTGGTACGTTCATAGTAGCCTGAAACATACCGATAAGGAATATGGATAATGAGGCAGTAGTTACGTACCTGCTTGTTGAAATGCGACTGCAACTCGCCACACGACTCGTAGTTTATCGATTTCACGGCTTTCAGAGCTACCGAGCGCGCTTAAGACGCGCGTCGCATCCGTGACTGACGTGTCAACTCCACCGGCAGTGGTACGAATCCGCCATTCAAGCCATTCCATCCAAATTTCAATTGCGCCAAGCTTCAGGGCCTCCTCCCACTCGGCCTTGGTTTTACTCTCATGCCAGACTTCCTCTCCTGCCCTTAGGTACTTCAGGAATAGAATGCGAGATGACCGGTTGTGTGGATGGGCAGCACGAGCACGGGTAAGAATAGCAAGTGTTATTTCTGCGCGAGCTTTGGTTGCGTTTTTCGAGGTGACGGGGATGTTCGACAATGAGTGTCTCACGAGTGACAACCACGTCTCGACTGAAGATGGATCAGCAGCCAATTGCTGCTCGAGTGTCTTCAAAGATAACTGATATGATGTGAGCATGGGTGTTCCTGGCTCATCACCTGAACTGTCATCCGAAACAGACGACTGAGAGTCTGAATCAAGATGTTCTTGCTGCCTGGTTACAGAACGGTAGTCTTCGACAGCTTTGTGACCACGGTCAGGAGGCAGTCGCAAGAAACCGTCCACCTCTTCATACTTGTAACTATCCCCAGATCCAATAATGCGTCGAAACGGGGGTGCTGCCAATAACGTTGTCACGCTCGAGTCAGTCAGGGCGGGTTGCTAGAAACAAGGTCATTCATGGACATCTGTCTGACATAGGACTACGGTACCTTATACCTCCTTCCTATGGTTATCTCTATCCCCTTACCTCTGCGATAGACAGCCCAGTCCCCATCAAGACCAAGAATACTTCTACCACCTTACACATCATTTAGACATCAACAAGACATCCGATAGATGACTTACGGTTTACAACATGGTACTTGGGAATATTACCAGCATGAATACCGCCGTAGGTAACATTTAGTTGGTCACCTTTCCGATCAGAGATGAACACTGGGCGAGAATCCCATTGGCTTTCTTGAATATCACTCTGAGCAAGACGTCTGTCCTCCTCGGCCTTGATTTTTTCATCATCCGGTATACTCACTCCCTTCCATGTATGTCCGTGTTGCCTGAGAAGCACCGGCTCAAGGTCGTGCTTTGCCGTCTTATGCTTCTTGTCTTTTCGAGACTCGTCTCGCAACTTCTTGCTGCCACGTCGGTTCTTATCCTTTTTAACACTTCTATCTTTCTCCCGAACGTCTGTGGAGTTTTCATTTCGCGTCCGGTCCAGGGTATCTCTACTCGGTCCAGGGTCAAGGTCTGGGAACGAGGCAAACGAGGGTGGAAAAGACGAAAATGAGGGTGTGGACATTTCGAATGGAGCTCAAGAGAGGAGCATCAAACAATTCGGTCGTTGTAGTCAAGTCAGCTGGGTGGCTCGTGGTGTGCAAGGGGCTGTATTCTCAAATCCGTCCAGACTTGGTGATCATCAACTTGATCTTAACCTACATTTTGACCTACATAGATCTGTTTAAGTAAGCTGTGCTTTCGGAAATTCCCGATGAGAAACCGAAACCCCTCACCTCGTTACTCGGAAACCTATTTATTTCATATCGAAGCTCGATTTCACTGCAAGCTGTCGCTTTAGCCTCACCTTCACGGTTCGCTCCAAGTAACCTCAACTTTGCAATGCGTCCCCTTACAGAAGATGAGAGCAAAGCAGTTTTCACAAAACTTGCAAACTACATCGTACGCATAATTGCCTCTGTTCTAATACCCCTTCTTTACTGACCCTATGAAAATCAGGGAAAGAACCTCATCCACCTCATAGACCGCAAGGATGAGCCATATTGTTTCAGGCTGCACAAAGATAGGGTCTACTACGTCTCAGAATCGTCGATGCGCATGAGCATATCAGTCGCAAGGCCAAATTTCGTCAGCGTTGGCACTTGCTTCGGAAAATTCAGCAAAAGCGGCAAGTTCAAGTTGCATGTAACAGCGCTTGACCACATCGCACAATACGCAAAATACAAGGTGCGTCCTATGAACTTGCCACCTTTGTGGTAATTTTCGTAACGCGATTATTTACTGGACGTGCGACAGGTTTGGATCAAATCAAACGGAGAGATGCCGTTCCTGTACGGCAATCATGTTGTGAAGGCGCATCTTGGCCGGATAACAGAAGACACTCCTGAACATCAGGGGGTGGTGGTCTTCAGTATGAGTGATGTACCACTAGTACGTATTCTTTTCTGATGATTTCGGCCCAGACTCACCATTTTTGCAGGGCTTTGGCGTCACAGCCCGGTCAACGGTAGATACCCGAAAACTAGATCCAACAGCCATAATCGTCTTTCATCAAGCGTGAGTCCCATTTATCATCACGTTAGCTGTGTCTTACGAGGTATCCTTTCCTAGTGACGTTGGTGAATACCTAAGAGACGAGGTAAGCTCATAAATACTATGTTGAAAGTTCTCATTTGTTTACATTGCTGCGTTAGGAAACCTTGTTTTGATCGCTCTACTTTTTCTTTTCATTCATTCTTTTGGTATGGGAGGTTTATGGACCCACACATCTTATCTTACCCGTTCACATGCCAGCGGTTTTGTAGTGCTTCGCCACGCGTAGATCGCGTATTACACCATCCCTTTACTCTGGTAAAAGTATCGTAGTTTCACCTTACGGATGAAAGTTCTGTCTATTTATCAGTAGAAGGCATATGTACGGATATGATCCTACATATTTACGTTGACTGATGAATGTCCGTCACAAAACGTGAAGTACACTGGAATCATCAATCGTAGTAATCTTATGTGCCCAACATGTCTTGGTAAGTCTGCAATGTGGTCTCGAAGTCTGTGTTCGTTTTGTCCTCGAGATGCTTCTCTGGATCATAGTAACGAATCGGGAAATACTCGACCGTCTCTAGATCTCCCTCCTCGCTATCGTATGCTGAATATGATACCGAGGGGGCGCTCTCGAAAGTCACATCATCACTGTCAGAGTCGGAGTCCCCTGACATTGAATCAACGCCGACGTTGTCTATGTTTCGGAAATATTCATGACCAGCACAAGCGGCCACATAAGATGAGACACAATATATATGCCCTGCATTATGCTGCACGTGGACTCCTGGAAAACGCCACTGCAAGGTCTCGTGGTGCTGCACTGAGTCGGGAGGAATGACGAGGTGGAGGTGTGGCCCTATAGTTCTGAGCAGGGCCCAATCCAATAACCTGATGCTTGGAGTTGCGGAAAGCACTGAGACTTCCATGACACCTGTATGGCATTGGGATCGGGGGCGGAGAGGTGCCACGTCGCCCAAATATCCATCCACCGCAAAGTCTTGTGCGACAAAGATCTCCCATGTATAGTGAGGAACAGTGGTCTAGAAGCATTTGGATATTTTGCATGGCCAGAAGGGGTTCATGGGAACCTACGAATTCAGTCATAGGTGGGAATAACGCAAGGTGCTCCAGGGCGGGGCAGCGGTCTAGAACCGACTGAACAGATTGCAGGGCAGTTTCCACCTCTGAGTGATTTCGTCAAGGAGATTTAATTTGCGGAGACAGGACCACGTCACGGTGATCTGAAATTCTTGGAGGTGTTCGAGGATAAGATATTTGACGTAATCCTTGTCGCAGGTATCAATGGACAAAGACAAGACGGTGAGACTTTTGCACTGCGGAAGGCATAGAAGAATGTCTGACAAATGCTCGTGTCCAACTTGAACGGCAAGATGGACTACTTTCGAGAGGTCATACTGGCACGTGGAGGGTACCAACAGGTCGTGGATACCCATAGTAGGATCGCGGATACCCATACTTAGCGATAATCGCGTAGCGTTTGGGCTCATCCCCAAGATGCGTTGAAGGACGTCATCGAATATTGCAAGGTACTGGGACACCACATGGCAAGACACATTGATATCCATGATCATTTCACCAAATTGCGTATTGCCCTGCAAAGTACTGAGGAGTGCTGCGACTTGTCCGATGCGGCGAAGATGTATTTCCCAATATAGCAGAGGGGTACCGATCCCCCGCCAAAATTTGCAGACGAGAACTAAAGTTTTCTTGGTTCGTTGCGCCAGGCACCAGGCAGACAAAGGTCCGCAAGCCAAGGACGCATCCAGAAAGACTGAGAGGAAGTGCAAATTCTAGTATATCCAGTAATATTTTTGGAGGTAGCTGCTTGAATGCGAGTGGCTTTCTAGCGTCTGAATCACTAGCATCAGAGTGTTCTACCTACAAACAATCCTAGTGATTGCTTGCCCTGACGAGTAGCGGAGGGGCTCACTCTGGATGTGGGCGGAGACAGAGGCGCTGAGGAGTGCCCTGCAAAGGAGTCGGACTGACACGTTTTACAGGCACGGTATAGCACTGCAATCAATATGCCCAACCGATGTCTTAGATGATAGATCAGTAAACATAAACCTCGAGAACAAATGAATGGGATGAACATTGAATACATTGACGGAGCACTGGGCTGCACGGTAGAATAAATCACTGGCCGTCCAAGCTACGGTATGTTAGGGTGGTTGTTTGGAGATGATATTGATGATGAAGGTGCAGCACTCTGAAGGCTCTATATAAGGTTTACATAATTGCAATTTCACAAACCTCGATGTAATCACACGTAATTGGTATGCACGTGGCGTACTTTGCAGAGTGTACAAACTGAGGCACTACTACTGGCTTGAGGCCCCAAGGTTGTTCCTCATATCCTCACCACCACCATGGTCTCCACTGAGTCATCATATACTCGCTGGGAAACTCTCAAAGACGAGGAAGTTACAGTCAGTGATGTTCAGGACACTCTTGCCCCAGCCAATGATGACCTGTGGGTGGCAGCTGCCTGCATCGACCGGTTTGTGAGCGACGAAGTAGTTCAACGTTCCCTCATCGAGCTTGGAATCAATCGAACGAACGCAGCCGTGCAGAGGTGCAAAGGGGTCCTTCTCCTACCCTCTAGGGCTCCTGGAAGTTCTGACGCTGTAAATGAGCCTAAAGAACTGCTTAGCGCGTACTTCACTGATACACCTGAAGATGCACAACTGTGTCACATTCGGACTGCTCTACTTGCGCGCCTCGACAGACTGAACTCCTTCGCCAAGATCTACAAAGAGCTTCTGGCGAAGAAGAGAGACGAAGAAGACAATTCAGGGATCGATGAAGAATGGGAAGATGACCCTTGGAAAGAGGAAGTGGAAGCCTCTATCATTGCTCACGCAGAAACTCCTGTTCAGCCTCCTATACCGCTGCAGGACTTTTTGACGTCGGATATCTTGGATACGGCATGCTTTTACGCATCGCAGGAGTGTTTCGACGCTGTACGAACTCTTCTAACGTACCACCGCTCGTGTCTGTGGCCGTCTCGCTTCACCATCCTGGAAAGCATACCATGTCATTCCAACCCCTCCGACTACCGTGACTTTCTTCCAGCCTATGACGCGGCCACAGACAAAGAACTCGCAAGCCCGTTACACAGATGGCGGACGGAAGAAGATTGGGTAGAGTCAACGGAGGTTCAAGCGGCTCTTTCACAAATGAAGCTCCCAGCTGAATTCGAAGCTCAACATCCCTCTTCAGCCAACGTTGCTTCCCAAGAAAGCCAGCTGTTGTCTGCACAACAACTGACTAGTTGGTACAAGAAACGTATCGACAAGGTCATATCATCGACAGGGATGCTAGACATAGCACTTTCCCTTGTGCAACATGCTGGCTCGCTAGACATCCCAGACCTTGACGAGCTAGGAGAAGACCTGAGCTTGATGACCCGGCTGGTTTACGACATTCCTCAGGCCTGGGCTCAAGATAATGAAGATTGGACTTTAGCGCACTGGCGGAGCATGGAACCGTCCCAAGTCGTGGGTGCATATCTAGCACATTCAACAACAGACACCGTAGCTAAGGATATCTCGCGGTTAATCATGCCCTATCTCTTTGTTTTGGAGTCGCGGTCGGAACGAGCTGGTCAGCCTGACCCAGATCTTCCCAACCGTCTTCTTCATAATTACGTTCTTGGTGCACCGTTGGATATCGTCGCGGCAATCATTGAAGCTTCCAAACGAACATTGCTTCCACCACAAAGAGTTATCAAGAATGACGAGGACGTTGCACGGCTTGCTCTGGCTTGCCTTTACGGCAACAATAGCCTCACGGAGTGGATGACAATGAGCCGTATTTTTGAATGCCTTCCCGCATGGGAAATTGGCCCAAGCCCCGGGGATGAAGCAGACGAAGCAGACGCTTCGATCGTTTCTCTTGGAGAATTCGTGACGCCATCCACAGCGCACCCTCAGTGTGGCCCTGTAGATTTACTTTTCTTCTTCAAGCCTCTTCCAGTCGCCTCGCTTTCACGTGCGCTTGACATTCTTGACGTCCATCTTGAATCCGGAGAGATATTTGCGCGGTGGAACGTTCCTGCACCATTACGCTGGTTCCTTCAGAGCGCAGGCAATGTCACAGAACAGCGTGCTTGGGCCAACAGGATGGCTCGTCGTACTGGTGCCGCCGCCGACAAACTTGGGGAGATGGAGGACTGGGAATGGTTACTCGATGACATGTTGAAACTTTGTGGGAGGAATGAATCTGGTGTACCAAGTGCCTTTGGACTTTTGACGAAAGAAGAGGTGTCATCCATATTTTTCAGCGGGCTTCTGAGCTCTGGTCGTGAGTATATCAACTTTTTGTCTTGAGTCTATGCTCAACCATCAATCAGGATTTGATATCGCCAAAAACCTTATTCATTCTAAGCACAGCAAGCTAACCCTTCAAGCATCCAAAATCGAAGATCTCTGCCTTGCGGCGTCTCGCGAGTTTTATGATAACGCAAGCTCCGCTAATTACAAAGTTGGCGACATGAAGCTTGCCTATGACTGGTGAGCCCTTATCATACCGGAGGATACAAAGCGCTCATACTTCATCTAGCTTGGACGTTCCTGCATCGTCTCAGCAGTTAATGAAGGACCGAGATTTCATTGAAGCCACATCCCGCCTCTCTTCATTCAACATCATGTCTCGACCAGGAACTCCCATTTCGCCCATCGAGATACGACTCACCAAAGACCGCCTATCCCTGATCTCCCGGGTCCTTTCGAGCAATGCAGGCGCCTATAAGCATACACAAGTAATGCTCGACCTCCTTCACAAACTCGGGTTCCGAGATGACATCGTTGCAGAGGTGAAGACTCTCGCAATGATATCTGACGCCGCATTACAAGCGGAGGATTTCACGCGAGCGTTTGATACGAACCAAAAAATGATTAACGTAGTGTTCAAGCTTCGCTCAGCTATTACATCACCAGCGTCAGAGGACCCACGACTCCAGGAGGCCAGCGAAGTTTGCTGGCTCGCCTGCTTTCAGCTTGGGCGGCATCCAGAATTCCCGGACGTTGAACAGAAGCTCACACTTATGGGCCGTGCGCTGGAGCTGTGCCCGGCAGACAAACTGAATGATATTTTAATTCCTTGGCGGCGAATGGAACAAGAGGAATTGGAACTGCGCAAGGAACGACTTGCGGATCACTCCCCCCGTCCAAAACCTGCCGCCACAAAACCTGTCTCGTCCCTGCAATCACGATTAAACAATCTCCACGTTCCCACAACTCCCCTTCTTAATGCCGAGGATGCGGCTGCCCTCGCTGGTCGAGCCTTCAGCCGCGTGGCATCTAATTTCCCCTTCAGAGTCGGTGGCCGCGAGCGTTCGGAGAGTCGCGAGGGTCAAGCCAGGTCGGGAAGTCGAGATGAAAGTCACCGCAGGCTGGATGGTGAAGATGTCTCCCAACAAGCAAGCCGAGTGCTTCAACGAGGCATTGGCTGGCTATTGGGGGCAGACGACGAGAGCTGAGCTGGTCGAACTCTCGTATAAGTACAGACATAGGACTTTGGGACAACTAGACTGTTTCTATATATCACATACATCTGCTTGCGAGAAAATATAGCTAACAATATACAGTACTCGAACGATTGAGGAGTATATATGACTGGACTGAAAACCAGGAACAAATCAAAGGTATCGACAATGAACGACAATAGGGAAGGCGCCAGAAGGAATGTGGTAAGTTACTGATAAATTCATAAGGTGAATAAAATTATGCCTGATTAGTGACGGGGGAGGAAAAAACAAGAAGTTACACATAAGACAAGAGCTAGATGGATAGTGTAAATCCAGATATCAAAACGCACACAATCGACTGATTAACAGTCATATTTGATGTAGCCGAAACAAGAAATAACGAGTGACGAGTGCCATGATGGCAATCCAACCTTCCTAGATAAGTGAATGGGATAGTTGGTGATTGTCAAACACAAACACCTGCCTAGTTCCTACTGACGAAGCGAGCGGTATCGCCTGTGCGTCCCCTCGGTCTGTCGACAACACTAATTTTCTTCGTTCCTGCATTAGAAGCTTCATGCTCCTTTCGGGGACCCCCCCTACCGCAGTGTTCGCAATATCCCTTGTCTTCATGGGCCGCAGCATGGGAATCCTCGATTCCAGCTTGCAAGTCCCTCACTTGACCTTGCAGCTCCCAGACTTGGCGTTGCCAGACATTCTTCGCTGCTATCATCTGTTGCTGCAAAGCCTTTATTATGAGGGACTGTTCCACTGGCGATGATTTATCGTCGCTGGGTCGCGACCATCCAGGAGTGAAGGGCGAGAGCGCTGCCACTGAACTATTTGTAGATGTCGGCGTGTCTAGTTCGAGCTCTGAGGTTTGCTCTGCCTCCGGGATGGCAACGATGTCAGCGAATTGAGAGCTGAACGTCGTAGATATTGGACGTAGTTTGAGAGCTTGAAAGTCAATGGCCGATTGAGCCAGGTCTGTGGGTCGATGTTCAGCACAAAGTGGAGAGTGCTTTGATGCACCGGTGGATATGTACAACGAGGGTGGGGCGCGCTTCAGCGAAGGTGATGACGACTTTGGGGAAAGCTCCTGTTCAGCATCTGATGAGGACTCGTTGAGAGCAGTGCGGCTCCCGCCATCTGAGCCCAAGGACGACAAGCGAGGTGGGATGATCGGAAGTGACGATTTGCTATCTTTGTTGTCTCCGTGAGCGTAAACACCATGCAAAGGCGGAACTGGGGGTGGTGGACTCTTCCCCTTATCACGACCTTTCTCTCGTTCACGCCCATTAAAGAGTCTCATAAACCCGCTTTTCTTGTGCCTCAGAGTTTGCCCGCTGGTATTAACGACATCGGGTTCTGAGCCCCTTCGCTCAGGCTTACTATGCAAAGATGCCGCAACGACTGAATGAAGGACATTTTTGGCACGAGCGCCAGCACTAATGGAGCGAGGGCGAGTCCGCTTGAAGTTGCCAGTAGCAGAAGTCTCAGTACTCGCTATACTGGCAGAGTCATCTGGCTCAGGAAAAGGAATGCGTGGAGTAGTCTCATGGACCGGAGAAGGGGACGAAACCACGGCATTGGCGGTAGCACTGCGGGTTCTTTCTCTCGCTTGTGCCTCCTGCAGCGATATCAAAGTGACAGTTGGAGAGGAATGGGGATTCCAACCTGGGACACCTTCAAATACAGGTGGGCGGTGGAAAGACGGCAAGCTGGTGCTCTGATCGCATTGCGCTGCATTGAGGTCGTTGGCATGGAGAACTGTGATGGGGGGAGAAATATCTTTGCCATGAACGCGCATACCTGTAGAGGGGATGTGGTCTCGCGATGGTATGGAGGAGGCAGAGGTGTCTGGTGTTATAGTAGATGAGAAAGCACCGGACCGCGAACTCAGTGAGTCAGTCACGGTGGCAGCCGAATCGCTTCGCGGGATATGTCCAAAGGTAGAATGAAGTTGAGCAGCTCTGAGAGGAGCATAAGAAGCCACCACATCAGGGTTGGCATAGGGATGTACGAAGTCCTCGTGAGACAAACGATGTTGGAAAGTATAAAACGACGAAACAGTAGCATTACGTGCGTGATCTCGTGGAACCTCCGAAGCTGGAGAGTACGGTCTGGGTGTATCTTGTGTGGAGGATGACGGCTGGGGAATTTGCTCCATTTCTCGCAAGGAGCTGGAGGCAGACCGAGGCTCTTCCGGTGTGTGGTCGTCATAGTGAATTGTGGGTGGATAGTTTGTAGTGCGGGGAAGAGAAAAATTATGACGATTTCTTTGCGAAGGGGCGGGAAACTGTTGAGAGGGGACAGTCAAAGAGGTGGTCGAGAATGATTCCTGGGCCAGGGTGCTACATGTTGGGGGTCAAAACTTCACGCATTAAGAGAGACAAACACGTACTACAAGGCACCTCGCGAACTAGAATGATTGCCCGCAACAATTTCAAAAGAACCATTGGACTGAACTTGAGAACGGAATGACTCGGCGCTGGGTCTGGCGGAGGAACTCTTGCCGAAGTGCCGTATGAGATCAGCCTTCACAGTCTTACTTTTGACTTTCTTGCCAAACGCGGTGGACATGGCACTATGATCCGAGTCGTTCCCGTCAATCGTGTCTTCCTCTCCAGTTTCCCAAGGAGCTCGAGAGTGAAACCTTATCTTGGGGCCCTGAACACTCATCCTGTGTGAATCATCATCGTCTTCGTCGTCATTCTCCATATCGTCAGTTGTATCTGCAGTGTTAATTGAAACACCCGTGTCATCCTCATCATCAAGATCCAGGCTACTCGCTGCATGATCATCAAGGTAGTCAGAGTTGGACATGGACGGCCGACGTTGGCTGGAGGAGTCTGGATCATAGCGATATGAATTGGTATTCGGTTCAATATCCCTGCTGTCTGGAGAGAAGTAAGCATGGCTGTAGACCGATGGGGAGTCGGAAAATTCGGATATTGAAGGAAAATGAGTGTGACGTGGAGCATGAGAGCGGAGGCTTCGAAAGTCGTCTTGGGGGTCCCATGGAGAATGGACAGACCTCAACATGACCGCAGCGGTCCAAGGCAGGATGTACTTCTTCCCATCAACTTGGACACTAACAGGCTCTAACACATTAAAATACAAATAATCCCACGTATTCAAAACAAAGTTTAAATCACATCACAAAATTAAACTCGAGACGGGATCCCTCGGTATGTACTTATGGAAGTAAAAAAAACATAAGCCGCTTCGAGAAATTTCACCATAAACATCATTTACCTTGGAGACCAATCATTAAATTAAATTATGTAATACCTTATCGACCATCCTAATATGGACATGAACACCTTTCAAGTTCACCTTTCAAAATGTCACAAGAGCCTGTCCCTCTCACTTCATCATCACATGGACGTGTCTCCGGGAAATCATGGAAGGCACAAAAATCAGCGACCTTGTACGTACCATACTACACTCCATGTGGAACAAAAAATAATTCAGCAATTAGTCGAACGCAGTGTTCTGCCGGGCACAGGTCCAACTTTGAGGAACGAATGAAGAAGACTACGAAAGCCAACGCTGCAAAGAAGTTAGAGATTGAACTCAAAACCGAGAAAAATGCTGATAAGCAACGGTGAGTGACAATTTATGCAACCTGTTGGGGATCAGAGATAATCATGTGACGTAGGAGACGAGAAATCACCCTTGAGAGGAAAAACGCTGCAGAGGAGCGGCGCAGACTGGAAGAAGACAAAGCAAAGGTAGATCCAAGGTCTTGTATTTGCCTTTTGATACTAATTGTGCCTAAGATGGGAGCTAGAAAAACTGCAAGGCTACGACGAAAAGCAGGACGCACAAAAAAAATTCACGGTTAACCACTGCTAAAGATATAGTATTAGAGCATCTCAGTATGCTATATTCGTACCGTGTACCATCCCTACAGCGCCCAGGTCGTGTCCAATTCATCTGGTTTCACGAATGGCTTATCCAACCCTGCAACCACGCTCTCGCACAGCGGACAACTGCTTGCGAGAACGTCGTCCAGCTCGGCCCGTAACTTCTCCACCTTCTTCTCAAAGTCTTTATCCACCCCAACCTTTCTTCCCCCACCTACACCCGGTATCCATCCCGGTGCAGACACAACTGAAGCCAGCGCATCTGGAACAATAAGATCTCTCAGGCGGTCTCCAGCAGAAAGTATATTTCGGCCGAGGAGATTCGCGGCCTTGGTACCATTCTGTATAGGGCTTCCAAAACTAGCAGATAGGAGTGTGCGCTGTTGGGTCGCCTGGCGCGAATGTCCGTTTGGTGTGACAGAGACTGCATTATCGAGATTGATTTTTTGACCTCCCTTCACCAGCTCGGTCTGCAGAGTAATGATCCGCCGGAGCGCATGCGTAGGAAGATATTCTTTTGCCTTAGCGACCGCACGATTCAGACTTTTCCCCCTTTAATATCAAGAACAAACATACCAATCCGATCAAACAATCTGCATGGAAGGTGTGTTGGCAGGGAAAGACGTAGAACTGCCTCGTCAACAAAGGCTGCGAGCAAACGGAGCATCTTTCCCCCGCATCGATAGTTACGAAACGATTCTTCAACTCAGCGATGTCTTGCTTAATAGACTCCGCAGTACGAGTCGCATCGTCCATATCTCGTTTCAAGTCATCGATGTGAGCTGAATAACCTTCCAAAGCATGCGCGATTTCCTCCTTGAAGTCATCAATAACAACAAAGTCAGGGAAGAAGGGCAAAATATCCTCGATCTTGAGTATATTCGTGTTTTCCAAGAATTGCATTGCTCTATGCAGACACATGAGCAGGAACACCTACTGACGAAGATTTCGCTTACGTTTTAATGTCCTGTTTATCCTGCACCACGTATCGCGCAATCTTGAGCCAAAGCTTCTTCTGCAACGGTGCGTCGTCCTCCGGTTTGTTGGCATTTTCCTTCGCGAGCTCCAAGTCACCCTTCTCCAATGCCAAATCCACGCTATTTTCCCAAAGACCCATTTGCGAATAAATGTGAACACATGATGGGATGCGCCCCGTTCTTTTGCACACTCGAAGAGCGTAGTCGAGGTCATAGTACGGTTTGCCTGTCATTGGATCCGAGGGCGCCGAGGTCAAGAAATTTAGCAACGGACCATCCTCTTCTGAATAACGAGGCAACCGAGTTGCAAGGAATGTCACGAGAAGGTTATGAATCATCGGTGACTTGTCGCCCTGCTCAAATACTACGTAACTGAGGTACCGCACAGCGTGGTCGGGAGACAGCGGGTCGCGAGGGAGATGTTGCAGCTGGAGCAAGGAAGGAATGAGGCGCAAGGGATCCAAAGACGGTTGTTTTAACCAGGATTCAATCATCTCTTTGGGTGCTTGCCTCGTCAGCACAGTACCGAAGCGGTAGTATAACTCGGTGTTCGTCTTTCCTCAGTTAGTCAGGGATATTGCAGTGTATGAGTATAATGCTTACCTGGCGGTTGAGTACATCAATGGCTTTGGTCCACTGTTCTTCTAATATCCAGTGTGCAATAACGCGTTCGGAGTCACCGACCGCCGTAGCATAGTGTAGGAACATGTCAGTCCGACCATGACCTTGGATCAACTCATAAACGACATTTTTGTCTAGATTGCTCTGCGAAAAATATGTTCAACTTGAGCAAATTATGTATAGAATGGTGTACCTTATATGTATCGAAGAATTGCCGCAGGTCGTCTTCGAGTATCGCACGCTGAGTTTGCAAATTCTCGACATCACTTGTCACTGATTCAGAAGCGCACAAGTTGTCCAGCTCATTACATCTACTCAGATAGAATTCGACGAGCCATGTTGCCAACATCATCCGTTGAGTCAAGTCCTGCGATGCAAAAACAGTGAGGGGCCCAATTGCTAGATATCGCAGAGGGACAACTCACGGACTTCCGTGTCCGCTCGAGTCTTGAAATCAAGTATGAGCGCAGCGCATCTCGTTCGTTGGCATCCAAGAACTTTAATGCAACTTCCTCGAAAGGCGCAGAACACTGAGAATAGCACTGTGCAGCCTGGAAATAACGACCCTCGTCAAAGAATGCACGCGCTTGAGCAGACAAGATGCTATCTCGCTGGCCCGCCGTCTGCACTCAACTAATCAGCCAGTGTCTAGTGAAGGCAAACAGATATTGCTGACCTTTGAATATCGAAGTGCGATGTCAAACTTTTGCTGAGCTAGATATATCTGCCAGACGTCCCGATTCTCATTGCCGACAACAAGCTCGAAGATAGATTGATCCGTGTAGGCCCAATATGTTTTACGAACTGGGTCAGCAGCAAGTCCTCGTACAACTTCATTCGGTCTCTAAACCACCCTTCAGTAACGATGCGACCTGCATTGATACATGTGACCTACCAACGGTATGGCATCCTCATAAGTCTGCTTTCCATTCAAAGTGGAAATACCAATAATGCGGTCCCTGTATAGCAAGACGAAGTGGAACTCCGTCAGGGAAATAGAGACAGGGACTTCTGGGGGCGAGTGAGAGGTGTCAGGGGATGTGCCAGGTGAGTTGAAAGAAGGGTATGGATGGAGTTGTGTTGAATCGATGTGGTCGTCAGAATTCGGGTCGAAATTAAGCGTCCCGTGATAGATACCAGGAGCTACGAACGTTCACATTAGGTGAAGGAAATCATAAACACAAAGAAACACACCGGTCATCCAAGCAAGATTCTTCGGAAGCGATAGTGCTTGGTCCGAGTTAGGGGTGTAGAAATGAAGTTCAGAATACTGTAGGTTTCCAGGTAGTTCGGATATTTCTTATTCATGTCAGGGAAGAGCTATGCAGCTAAGCACTAATTACTTACTCGGCGTAGTTTCCCGATATGCGGCGAACAAGGAAGAGAAAACGCGACCACCCTCTTCAGACCGCCGATCTGGTGAGCCAGCGAATTGATATATTCGTGAAGGAGTCGTAACGATGATCAGGGCATTCCGCGGGTCAGAAGGGGAAAATAGGTCAAACTTGATCCCAGTGACTGGATACTTTTCAGGGAGGGTAAACAGAAGCTGCAGGTACCGTTCCTGTGACTTGAAGAAATCCTCGCCAGCATCTAACACAGCTTCGAATATACTACCACTCCGCGTGCCGACCAAGAATTCTCTTGTTGACGTGGAGTGTGTGGATGCCAATAATGCAGCCTTATTCCATGCAACGCTCTCGATTACCATCTTGAACGACTTGAGTTGCCTAGGCTTCTTCCAGCCACGGTATAAATACCAGTTCTCGCCTTGAATGGAGGTGATGACGAGATGGCGGCCTGATGGGTCGAGAAAGATCTTGTGTATGGTCAATTCGGTCGCTTTTCGTAGGATGGGGATCGTAATGACATGTTCTGCATGAGATAGCTCAATGAGGACAATAGTATTTGATGCTAATGCCATGGCAAGAACATCTGAAGAGACTGCCAGAGACACGAGAGGCGCTGGAAGCGTATATTGGACACGTCCGAGGTCAAATAATGGTGTGTTGGCCGCAAGTGGGCTCGGCAATGGAGCATCCTTTGGGGGATTCAGTGGATGAAGGCGTCTGATATTTGTTTACACACCAAGGCTCCAGGATGTTCTAATTCGGCATGAATCTCGCTGTCATAAGGTGACGGCTCGTAACCCTCGTACTGGACTTGTGGAAGAGGTGCGGTACCAAGAGAATGACCTGCTGTGGGAGCAGCGTGCTCGACAACTACATGGGTCGTTAACAAAAGACGTCAAGATATAAGCGCAAGGTACATTACAGTCGTCGAACATGGCAGATGCAAACTGCGGCTTCGGAGGACTTTGTAAGTTGCAGTCAGTCTTACTACTGCCACTGTAAGCGGAACCAATTTGGGATGGCCTCCTTTTATACCCACAGCTTCAACTTGAACACTAATAATTTACTATTCGGTTCCTCTCACTGATAGTGATAACCATCTATTAGCATCATGACCCCTCCAACACCAAGATTATTTCTTATTCGTCATGGTGCGCATAATATCATTGATCTTTTATGCTAAGCAGGAGATGATGTTGATTTCCTCTGAAGGCGAAACAGAATGGTCCTTGAATGGGTAAGGTTCTTGGGTCCTTAAGGGGTGCAGTCGTGGCTAATGTTTTTGCGATAGACGGCACGTAAGTACTGGAGACACTCTCGTTTCGATATACGAACACGTCTTCGTTAGACTGGAACAAGTGACATTCCTCTGACAGTCCGTGGAGAGGAACAAATCAAGTCCAAAGCACACATCTTGGTCGGCGAAGGCAGTCAGTATCATACACCTTGTTTACATCGGTCATCCGATTCATACTGTTTCTACTTCTGCAGAACCCATCGATCCGCAGAATCTCTGTGTTGCCCTTGTATCTCCCCGTCAGCGAGCCCACAGAACATTCCACTTGTTATTCGAACATTTGCCCAAGGTCCCAGACCACATCATTGATGAGTCCGTTAGAGAATGGGACTATGGGAAGTACGAAGGCTTGTTCAAGCATGAAATTCTTGCCATAGACCCCAAATGGGAAATTTGGAGAGATGGGTAAGTCACCACACAGATTTCACTCAATGATTCCCGATCGGCTCAACCAATTTAGATGTCCCGGAGGCGAGAGTGCTCAGGAGATGCGCGACCGCGTTGATTGTGCGATCGCCAAGGTCAGTGCTTTAGTTGTATACTCTGCACATCTGATTGCTGGCAGGTTCGAGAGTACCACAGACAATATTTTGAAGAGGGCAAGGGAACACGCGACGTATTAATTATTGCTCATGGCCACTTCAATCGTGTCCTCATTTCCCGATGGATAAGATTCGAACTCGCTTTAGGTATGATACAACCGACTGTTGTTTGTAATATCTTGTGTTCAAGTCTGATCATCAGGAACTCGTTTCAACGTGGAACCTGGAGGAGTAAGTGCATTTTTATATATTTGTGCTAAGGATATCTAAAGACGTTGGTAAGGTCTCTGTTCTGAGCTATAATCATAGTTCCCTCGATGAACCAGCCTTGAATGCTCTGAATTTGTATGCTGACCTCAAATAGTTTGTTGTATGCTCTAAATCTAGATGTAGACCTTGTTCGCAGGCTTTGAGAATATGTGAATTTGTGGTCTCCTTAGCCCGCCGATTTTTTAAAAAAATTTGGTCAGTTCGGTGACGGCCGACGCCAAGCTGGGCGCGTCCCGTGATCGGCAATGTTAGATTTTCTGGTTTTATTTCTTCTGCATTGATTTGACTGTTCGAATTCCGGTCCCAACACGTCTTCTATCAACCCCGCCATCATCTTTAGTGGTTATGGCCGACATAGAGAATTTTCCAAAAACCACCGACCTCGAAACTGCCATCGACTTTGTTGCCGAGGATGGCGTGTCTCCTGAACCTCATGGTGAACATGAGGCGTTTGTCGTGGTAGACCCAGATACAGTCACACAGGATGAAGTTGGCCCGCCTGGTGATGGTGCAGTGGATGATGATGTGATTGATCAAATAGTCATGCAGGAAGCCACGCAGCACGGCGACACGCTTAAGGATGCTGCACCTGCCACAAAGCCGGAGGTGACTAAGAAGCTTATTGCTCCCAAGGTCGTTGTGAAAGTAGGGAAGGACAAACCAGTCATATCCGCTAAGGCTGTTCCAACAAAATCTGCACCGCCTACGCCAACCGTGAAGAAGGTGTGTTTGCCTCACCTCAGTCTGATACAATTCATCTTAGCCATGTGCGCAAAGGTATTGAATTCTGGCACGTTTGGATCTGGTGCTACGAAACCAAGCCCTGGGAGCAAGGTTCCTACTGCAACTCCTCTTACTCTTTCGAAAACCTCCCCTTCTGCTCCCTCATCTTTGAGGAAATCTATCAGCACTTCCTCTGCCAATTCGCCAGTAAAGACAGCGCCGACAATGGCGTCTTCCAGAAGCCCTCCCGTTCCCCCACCATCTCGACGATCATCCGTGCTCCCTCCAAGGGCGCCATCTGCTACGGGCAACCCTCCGCCACCAAAGTCAAGGGGCACTTTATTATCGTCCCTGACGTCTTCCATGTCTTCCAAACCTCCTCCAGCAGAAGCCAGCGCACCTTCGCGCTCTTCTGTTGTTTCTCCTTCTAGTTCTGTTGCATCGTTGAGGTCCAATGCCGCTGCCTCTCGTCCTCGTGCTTCAATATCAGACGTTGTGAGGAGAACACCTTCAGCATCATCCATGAAGGGAAATTCTTCGACGGTGGCTCCTACCCGGCAGGCTAGTTCAATTTCATCCATTCGAGAAGTTAACGACGGAAAACCTCTAGAGGAGATGCAACAGAAAGTGAGATGTTTGTGTTTGGCTTTAGCTTGTGCTGACGGTTTCTCTTAGCTCAAAGAGGCAATGGATGCGCTTTCAGTAAAAACGCAGGCAGTTGCTGACCTTTCAGCGACTCTGGATGCGGCCCGTGCAGATGCTATAGCAAGTCAATCTTCACTTCTGCTGCTGCAGCAAGAAAGGACCGCTGCTATGTCGGACCTGCAAGTACTCAACGCCACTTTGCAACAAGATCGTGCTGAACATTCGCGGGTCCTTGTTCTCCTCGAGTCCATGAAGCGAGAAGTAGGTGAATTGTTTTCAACCATCCAGATTGTTTCTGACATCTTTCAGCTTGATGCGGCAAAGTTAGCATCATTTGACCACACTAATGTCGTTTACGACCTCCAGAGCCAATTAGAGTCTCTCACAGCTGAAGTGACTGCAGCTCGCGAGAACCTTGAGACTCTCCGCGCCTCAAGCGAGCGATCTTCTTCCGAAGCGGCAGCAGCAGCTCAAATGGAGCGCGAGGCTGTTCTTAGGGCAAGGACCGACTACGAAACGATCAGCGCGGAAATGGGAGCGTTGAGGGCCTCTCACGCTTCTACAATTCAGGATCTTAACGTCAGGTCGAGTAAGGCACAGGAGCGAGCCGCTGAAGCAGACGCTCTCGAAGCCCAGGTCAGGCAACTCAAGGCAGAGCGCGAGGAAAACGCGAACAAGCTTTCAGAGCTGGAGGTCGAGATTTTGGAGTTGAAGGAGAGTCAAGAGCAAGCAGAGGACGACCACACCAAGGTACTTGACCACCTCAAAAGGCTGGAGGAGGAACTGGCCCATGCCGCTGCAGCCACTCAGAGTGCTCTTGCTGCATCTAAAGTCAGAGAAGAGCAACACGCTGAACAGTTAGCGGAGGTCAAGGAAGCTCACAGTGGCGAGCTGCAGGCCGCCAACGTTGAGCTCTCCGGTGTTGTTGCCGACTTTGCAGCATTGCGGGAAGAGCTCGCTGCTACTCATGCAGCCCATGAGCAGACAAAAATCGAAGCTCAGAAAACCGCTGAGGAGCACGAGCGACAGATTGAGGAGACCGAAAGTGAATTTTTCTCGAAGCATCTTGAGCTTTCGGAGGAGATAAAGAGAATCACTATTGAGCTGGAGGTAAGTCCATGCTTAACGTATCCGATACCATTTTCTCATGGGTATTATAGAGTCAAGAAGCACACTACAATGCTAAAGTTGACGCTGTCAAGGCCGACCACGATTTGCTCCTGCAGGAGGCATTTGAGCGCGCCAAGGTATGTATAATACATATTACTATGTCACAACTTGCACTAATCCTGCCGCTGAACATCAGAACGAAGCTGCAGATGTACATGGCGGAGACCTTCAAGCGCTCCGTGCTGAATCACAAACGACAATCGAACAACTCCGTACTGCCCACCAGTCGACGGTGGATGGACTGAAAGCAGACCATGAAGACGTTCTTGCGTCGCAGGTCAGCGATCTGGAGAAGAAATTGAGTAACCAGAGCCTCGAGCTACGAGCTACCCAAGACGATCTTGCCAAAGCCAAGGCAGCGCTAGAGTCCTCGCGGTCTGACACGGAAAGCCTCAAAGCGCAGCTTGAGGATGTCCGGGCGGCATTCGTCGCTGCCTCTGCCTCTGCTGACCAAGCGTCCGAGATCGACCGCCTGACGAAAGAACTCGCCAACTTCCGTGATGAGAATGTCATGCTCAACGACGTTCTTGCCGTCACAAAGGAATCTCTTGCGGAGATGTCTTCTAATCACACAAAAGAGCTCGAGGAAGCGGCTCGTGGACGTGTCGAAGACGTCATGAGCCTTCGTGCTACTCATGAAGAGGAGATCGGCAGGCTTGCAGCGCAGAAGTCAGAGCTGTCGCTTAAACTTTCCGACCTGGAGGGAGAGATTGCTACGCTCCAGGCACAGATTGCTGCTGAGGCTGCGGCTGCACCAAGAAACAACGGGGCAATGTCCCCGTCCTTGACCATGGTCACCAGGGATGAGCTCCAGAGAGTGCACGAGGCGCACAACATGAAAATGCAAGACATAGTGGCTGACCATGAGCGCATCGTCAGGGATCTCAGGAATGAGATTGACGGGCTCCAGAACAAGCTGGACGATGTGCACCAGGACATCGCACGCAAATCGATGGAGATCCAGTATCTTGAACAAGAACAAGAAGAGAGCCAAGACTCTATCACTCGGTATGTCAAGGTCTTTGGACTTCAAAGTGTATTTGGAGTAGTGATCGCGCTGGCCGTGATTTTCGACTTTATTTGATTGTTCTGACTTTTCTCGGTGATGGCCGCTTTACTTTTACTATAATTTATGATACCTTTCGTTACTTGTCCTGCGGATGATTATCTTTGGATCTCATTTATTAACTTGCACTCATACCATGGCACGTTTCTCCCGCAGATTAAAGGCAGACCTCGAACAACTAAGCGGCACATCTAATGCATGAAGGCTCGATCACCAACCCCCGCCGTCACGATTCACTAGCCTCATGGATTCCGCGCAGCCTCCATCCCCCCTCCTCGTGGTCGGGCTATGTCTGCGGGTGGTATCCTGCTCTGTTGGTGTCATTCAAGTTGTCGACTTGTCCTTCCTTTCCTTACCCCTCTCTATTCGTAATATCACAGACTCCCCGCACATTCTTACCTATCATTCTTATCACTGTCAGATGTCTCAGTCTAGCATCAACCTCCTTTTCACTGCATACCCCACCAATGGTTAATGATTGCACATATCTGGAAGACTTTCTCTAATGCGACTGTAACAATGTAGATCCTGCGTCGTTCGAATGGGACTCCTTAATTATTGCCGACTTTCTCACTCATAATATTCGCTCCGTATGATCCTCGGGTAGAGCACAATACTTATGTAAGTCGGAGCAATTTACTGCGCAAAAATCATCGACGAACGTACGATGCCCCGACCATGCCCGCTGCTTACAAGTGGAACGATTGCTGTGCGCTGTAATAACAATTTAATATATGTCACTCTGAAATTGGCCATTTTTGGGTTATTTTGTGAAATCAAATGGACGTCGCCTTGAATGGTCCCATTTGGAAGGTACGGTTAACGTCCAACCTTTTATTCGCATCGACTTTAACGTTATCCTTCTTTACCTCTCTTACCTTCTCTTTTCTACCCGGTCACTTCCTGCGACGACGAGCACACGATGGCAATTCAAAGAGAGCCTGGCCAGAAAGGCATCAACTGGTCTAACATTGCTGTCGGTGAGCGCGTCTACTTGATTTCGTTTTATGAAACATGCTGAACAATGTGAATTCTCGTAGGTGCTATCATGAACATGGTATGGTTTTACACTCGCTGCCGATTGTCAGCTAATGTACGCGTCGTGATGCGTCCTTCATATCACAGTTTGTGCGTTCAGTTTCATTTCGGTGGGGTGACTTTTACTGATTTATTTCCGCTTTTGCAGGAGGCAAGTCGAGGGAGACGTGTTCGCGGTGTTAAGTAAACCTGACGGACCTATCTTTAGGTCACCACCCTTGGTCAACCCTTGGAAGTTCTCAAGACCCAAATGGCCGCCAACCGGTCACAGACTATGGTCCAGGCTACCAAGGCAGTCTGGGCCCGTGGTGGTGTCGCCGGGATGTATCAAGGTCTGATTCCATGGGTCAGTGGTTACCTCGTGAACGTCTAGGCATTTGGTCCATGCTAATTTAATGAATAGGCCTGGATTGAAGCCTCCACCAAGGGTGGTGTGCTTCTTTTCACTGCTTCCGAAATCGAGACTGCTGGCGTTGGTATGGGCGTCAGCCCTGCTACTGCTGGCCTCTTGGGTGGTATGGGCGGTGGTATTGCCCAGGCTTATGCAACAATGGGTAAGTCTTCACTCAGAAGCTTGCATTGTTTTCTTCATACATGATGTATACTTTTATCTATTGAGGCTAGTTCATAATACTGTGTTGCCTTCAATTAACCATCTTTCGGGACTGACTTACATGCGATGGTCACGAATGTCATACTAATATATCCTACAGGATTCACGACGTGTATGAAGACTGTTGAGATTACGCGACACAAGGAGGCTGCTGTCGGTGTCGAACGGTCAACATTCCAGGTGTTCATGGACATTTACCGCCGTGAAGGTATCAAGGGCATCAACAAGGGCGTCAATGCTGTTGCTGTGAGACAATGCACCAACTGGGGCTCTCGGTCTGTGATATTCATACTAAGCATCGTGGTACTTTCAGCTGATACTCTGTGTGCAGCATGGGTTTTGCTCGTCTTGCTGAAACTATGATCCGAAATGTGCGCGGGAAGGGTGAAAAAGACAGCCTTGGTGCCATGGACAAGATCTTGGCTTCTTCCATCGGTGGTGCACTGGCTACATGGAATCAGCCTATAGAGGTTGTCCGGGTTGAGGTCAGTGTAACACCATGATTGACTTGACTACGCTGATTTCACCCAATATTTTCACGTGACAGATGCAATCGATGGCAAAGACCACTGCAAATGCTAACCGCCCTGCAAAACTAACTATTCTCAACACCCTCGGCTTCATTTACAAGGAGAACGGTATCAAGGGCCTCTACCGTGGTGTCACACCCCGGATAGGTCTGGGCATTTGGCAAACAATTTGCATGGTATCGTTCGCGGACTATGTGAAAGCCTGGTATGTGTTCGTATGCTGCTTACGAGTAGAAGGAAACTAACAGAGCTTACAGGGTTAAAAAGAGTTAGTTAGGGATCGCAATAGCGATATCTACATTTTAATCCTCTTAGACTGATAATGGTATATACTTTACTATAGATCCATACCACTTTTGTTGCTCGCTATATACGCTTTCCTGGACATATACATATATCTGGGTGACTCGCATCTAGAAGTTGCACATCCTTTGGACATGTCTGGGATTCCCCGACTCCGCAACGTTGAGATGATCCTCGGAAGAAACCATCCATAAGCGAATCGTTCTGATAGGGGACAAAAGCTGTTGCTCATTGAACTTGCACAGTCCAAGATAAACAGATTTTGAGACCAGCTAAGATACATCGTTAACCCTGTACAACTCGGAAACCATCCAAGGTGTGTTCTGATATTTTTAAAAAGCTTGTCGTCAGACCTGTGCAGCGACTCTGTTAACCACTAAGTTGGCTAAGTCATGACAGTAGAATCACATAGGAATAGTAGTCATTCAACGCAAAATGAATTAGCTTATTTAATTCGAATGCTTGGAATCATAGGTCTCCGGTAACCGGCCAAGTGCAGCATTAGCCGGCCCACGCCGCATGCTCAGCGCTCACTGCTAGCTAGCAGCTGCAAATCTTCATCGCGACCACCATGAGCGCAGGCAAAGCTCCCATGCACCCACTGCTGGCGCGATACCTCACGCAGCTGTCGACAAACCCACTGCGCACCAAGGCATTGACAACCGGTAAGGCTTCCGTCAATCCAACAAACACGTATGACGCTCAACGTGCCGGATGCGTGTTCATGCAGGCATGTTTTGTTTCCTCCAGGAAGTCATTGGATCGAACGCAGCTGGCCTCCCGCCACCTCAAATACCAAAAGATGCGGCCCCCTTAACGAAAACCCTCGCACGCGCACGTATTGACTCCAAGGCCATCAAGATGGCTTTGTACGGGTTCTTCGTGTCTGCTCCTATGGCTCATTTCCTCGTCGGCACGCTGCAGAAAGCTTTTGCTGGGAAGACAGGGCTCAAGGCTAGGCTGGGCCAGCTCCTTGCGAGCAATCTGCTAATTTCGCCAATAAACGCGGCTGGTGCGCAGTCTATACTCGTTTCGTTTATTTTGGCGCTGAGGCTCATATCCAGTGTTCTTGGCTTCTATGGCTGTCATTAATGGTGCCAAATCCGTCGACGAGGTCATCCGCACAGTGAAGGCTGGCTTCTTCTCCGTCCTCCGAGTAAGTAGGAGTACTCATCCCTTCAGGTGGTGTTCTTACATCCTGTAGGTATCATGGGTAGTTTCCCCATTGTCCATGACCATTGCACAGCAGTTCATTCCTGTCGAAGTATGTCCTCCGACCATGTCCATAATTACAATTACCTGAAACTGACGGCCAAACAGATGTGGGTGCCTTTCTTCAACACGATTCAGTTTATGGTTGGCGTAAGTTCTCCTTGGCTCATTCAGTCATTTGATGCAGACTGACAGTATCACTGCGCAGACCTTCATGAACATTAAAGTGAAGAAAATGAGACTCGCCGCAGCGAGGAAGGAAGCTGAGGAACGGGAGCGAGAGAGAGCGAGAACGGCCACGGAAGAAAGACCTTGACCACCTTATCTTGTATACACGTGTATGTCAGTCATACTTATACTGTTTGGTTATATCCGTAATATATTCCCTGTGCATATATTATGGTGACGAGAGATCCGATACAACGATTGATGAAGAGTCGTCCGTAGCCGCCTTTTGCTCGTAACGGTGCCTTACTTGCCATGACCCATCCTCTGTGCCAGGTTCGCCTACCTCAGTCTCCAACCGCCAGCCTGACAGTGCGTATGTTCCTGGACAAGTAGCGCACAACTGGGCGAGGACAGATGTTGTCTGCAACGGCTCCAGAAGTCCCCTGAATGTCGTCCGGCCACAATATGGTGCAGGGAGATGATGTCTACACACGCTGTCAGTTGACAATATATGGGGGGGAAACTACTCACGACGATGATTGTTGACGGTGGTCAAGTCTAAGAACAAAGCGCGACGGATGGGACAAGGAATGGTTACAAATCGTAAACTCCACAGGAGTCAAGCAAACTCTAAACAACAACTGCTTAACAACCATTGCTAGATGTGAAGAAGGACCGCTCACCCCTGGCTAAAATCATGCTCTATCACCAAACCATCCTTCACAATCACAACAATCGGGTTCATCTCAGCGTTCCACTCGCTATCCCGAATAGCTTGCAGCATCTCCACTTTCTCCCGTTGTGTCTCAGCATACATGCTCCGCTTGACTTTGGCGCTCTCCACACCCTCGAGCACTTCTCGAAGTGCAGCATGACTTGCACCAAGAGTAATATCAGAAACAAGGATATGACCGGAACGTTGCTCAGAAGGAATCTTCCAGAAGACGACGAAATCTACAGAGAGGGGGTTATACAATGGGAAGATGCTAGGATGAGATGATATGGGTATTCGGGGGTGCGATTGAACCAGCGAGTGAGAGACGGCTATTCGCCGTGCGTCCATGATGAAGTGGGCGACAAACGGTTCGTAGGCAAACGTCTGTGGGGGCCCGATGAGTGATGATGTGGGAAGAGCGAGGGAAATTTGTACCTGGGAGACATGTCCGCAGAGGAGCTCCAGCGGTGGCGGATCATCAGGCGCGATAACTTGACCATACAGCACGTTGCTCAGTTTCCTCGAGACGAATGCCGAGACTGCATTCAGACTCGTACAATCACCAGTGGAGGTGGCACCAAACGATATACGTGCCGATTGAGACGGACGCAAAGGCTCACTAGAATGCGATTAACGACACGAACCCGAACATTTATTTGCACTTACGGCCAGAGTTCAGTGAGGGGAGAACATGACCAACTAGCGCTGATCGTCGTCACTTGGTTGATCTCCATATTACTCAAAGATAAGATGTTGGTGAGGTCCAGGCTTAACGAGAACGAATGATCTGGCAAGTGACTCGGATGCGAGGCGGTAGAGATCTGGAGGCATTGGACGACCTCATAACTCCTCGTAACACGTGTGCAATGGAACGGGCTGCCCTGTCCCTGTATCAAATATCTCAGTACAACAAGAGTAGAATGAAGACGTTGTGGCGACACACCTCGCGATAAATGAAGAGAAGCGACAAATCCTGTTTCCGCTTGCGACCTGCATGTAAAACAACCGTGACTTCGGTGCTCCCAGACGTCACGAGCTTCTCTGCGAGGGGTATACTGTGTGGTGCTGGTGGAACAATCTTATTATCGGACTGCCATGTTTTCCATGCCATGCCCGTAGCTGAACCTAGCTTAGCATAAGCACTTGCGAACGTAATAAGCCAGCATACCTTCCCCGCCATCCAAAGGCTCGATCCAGATCTGATCCTCAGCACCAGGCACAACCCATACCTCCCCAATATCCCTCGAACCAGCATTCGACATCAACAGCTTCATCCACTTACATTCTCCTTCAGCAAGCACAAGCGGTCCATCGTCCACAAACACCACCGCGAGCTCTTGGCTGGCCTCTTCTACATCGAGTTTCAAGAGTTCGTCAGGGGCGTATGTGGTTGTCTGTCTCTGCTGAGGTGTATCCTGTAGCCTGCGACCGCGGCGTGCTAGTGACTCCACCGTTGGAAGGAGACCCAGGAAGTCATAAGCGACGTCTGTAATAACCAGTGATGCTGGTTTGGAAGCTTTGATGGCAATGGAGATCTGAATTGCATTACGGTCAACTAAAGCAGGAAGAAATGACTGGCACCACTAACTGTGCGCGATTCGTTGGCATAGAGAATAGTATCCTCGGCAGTCTCAATTGTGATGTTATCTCGAATCCAGGCAGCGTCTCCGGAAGACGATTCGACTATCACCGTTGGATTGGCCAAAGTGACCTCTGTATCGAGGGGATTGCGCAGGGTGATATCAACCCAGAATGCCTCTGCATGAGATATGAGCCCACGAAGTCGGAGCGCATAGTGACCAGGCGAATTACCTTCTACAGCAGCATTTCCACTTCGTTCAAGCTTCTCCTTGCCTCGATGCTTCCAGAAGGACGACCAAATCTCTTCACGAGTCTCCCACTCGGACTGTTCGCCCTCGACAGAGTCTCGAGCTAAACGAACGCAGGTCTGCGAGAGGACAACGAAACGAAGAGGCAGCTTGACATCCTCAAGGCGCGCTTGCTCCCCAGATATCGACTTCAAGTGCTGGTAAATGGTATCAGAGGGCTGTAAAGGCGACGGAAAGAGGTGCATTACTGAAATAGCAACCTGGAAGTCCTCCAAAAACACCTTGTCCGAGGTGCTCGGATCCTTCGTGACGTCCACGATATGACTGGAGAGCTGAGCGAGTGGAGAGGACGATGCTGAAGACCACCGCAAGAGACCCAAAAAGTGCCGCACAGCGCCTGGTGCATCCCCAGTGGTATACAGCAATCTTCCTAAGAGATGCACCATGTCAAGAAAAGAAGAAGACGGCGGTCGAAAGACACTAACCAAGTGGATGCTCAATACCGGACATGACAGCATCAAAGCCTTCAAAGTCTGACGGTTGTTTGCTTTCGGACATCCAGAATGACGGTGACAAGAGTTTTTCCGGTCGGGAGAGGGACAACTCATGGGCTCTCCGAAGGAAATACATGGTTAGCGGTTTCTGAAAACGCGTTTGGGAATCGGTAAAAACTACTATTCGAAAGCAAAACGACGTACAATTCCACATTTCTCCAGGCGGTTTGCAGCGAAGAAATACCACAGCGCTGCTCGCCGTCTTGCATTCTTCCGAACACTGAGGAGTGCAGCATGAGCCAACAAGAGGGCCGCTGGTGGTTCTTCTGCCTTAAGTCCTGACACAGTCAGTTGGTGCACTTATCGAGGGGAACAAATGGTAACAAACGCACGTTGCCTGCAGCCCAGACAAGCCATCGCTCACCCTCGAGGGTATCACTGAGGAAGTCGCCAATGGTAAGTGTCGATTCCCATCGCACAGCATATAGCAGGGCGCGTAATTGTGCATGTGAATGAAGCTCAGAGCTTGGGGGGTAGATGGTATTCAAAGCATGAGAGACGTGGAGCTGCACGGCTGGCGAGGGAGAAATGAGCAAAGGGAGGATATCCTAACGGCGAAGTTGTTAGATAGAAGGAGTATATTAATACGATACTTACGGAGCCTCCTTTCCCTTCCTTCCGCAATGATTCCCAGACAGCAACTGCTAGTTTGAAGTCACCAAGGATTGTTGCAAACTCAGCTAAGCGTCGTTGCTGGGATGGTGGAGGGATGGTGGAACCAGATAGTGAGGACTGAGGTGCGGTGTATGTGCTCGAACGTGTGTGCAGAGAAGGTGTAGAGGAGTGCACTGGAGTTGCAGAGGTTCCAAAAAGCCGACGCGTTGATGAAAACAAGCGTGACGGTAGTCTTCGGCTCGAGGAATACTGGTGAAGAGACTCAGTAAATATATGGAGGGGATTTGTTGATACTCACCGTTTCGTTCCATTCTATCACACATTTCTCCATCCATGGTACCAAGTTCATGGTGACGAATTCTCGTGCGAATCTGGCTGTTTGTTGGATGTCTTGTTCGGACATTCTGAGAGTATTCAGTGGGACCGTTTGCGTGGTTTTTAGGTCAGGGCGCACGACATCGGCAGAACCGTTGGAAATAGTAGGTGGCGGTAATCGAGGAACAAGTGCTGGAATAGATACGGGGGGTGGTGGAGGGGAAGAAAGCTCAAGAGAGAGAAGGTAAGTGTGTAGACCATATTGTTTCTTAACGGCATTGAAGAGTGCGCCTGCTCTGCAGAGGTAATATTATAAGGAGTAAGAACAGCAATGAGCAGTGCATACGTACTCTTCGTCAGAGAGCGGAGAGTTCTTGGGATGAATTATAAGGGTGTAAATGAGATGTGTGACGTCTACCCATGATGGAAAGTCTAATGTTCGGGAATGTAAGGCCGTGATTGCTTGCAACGGATTCGGGGCTGTAGTAGAGACTGCTAATATTACTGCAGCAAGAGTGTGAGGCGTAATAGAAAGGTGAAGTAGAATTACTGACTTGACATTGGATGGTTCCACCCCTCATCTCTAGCCGGGATGTGATCTCCTTCGGCACAACGTCTCAATTCATCCCACCAAGGTGTTCTTGCAACATCTCGATCGTTCATCTTTTCGAAATCATCTACCCATTTGGCGCAGCGTTTGCTGATACGGTCACCGATCCAGTCAATAGTTCGTGTGGCACGTTGTTCCTCATCTTCGCGACAAGCGGCTTCGATTTCTGTTGAGTCAGAAAAGCGAAGTGCAAATGACGCATGGGCCACAGTTGTCAAAGTGGTAGTGCGAGTTGTGACTTTTGTAGGGATTAACTATCAATACTAGTGGAAAATAGTCAAACATACCTTGTGGTAATGGTGAAAAGGACTGTAATATATGATGAAGGGAAGGTAGAGCAGAGGACTGAAGGAGCTCTTCAAGGTCTTGAGAAGGAAGGATGCATATGTGAGGGGTCAGCGATGAAGGCAGCACCCTAGCCATGAAATTTGCTTGTGCACGTTGCTCTCCAAGATGCGTAACTACCTTTAACTGACACTCTGTGAGTCTCTCCTCGGCGTAATGGCAAGACACAAAGTATTAGATCAAGCCAGTTTCCCACATTTCAATGTTATTATGTAGTCTTACAATGTCATACAAGCTGGTATATAAAATTAAAAGAAACCACCACCACCAAATCCTCCGTCAAATCCTCCACCACCAAATCCTCCGTCAAGCATATCTCCAAGTAAAAGCCCACCTGCCAATCCACCCAACAAAGGTAATGCCATTCCCCCTCCAAGTCCTCCACTCCGACCTCTTCCATACCGACCTTCATTGTATGCATATGGGTTTCCTGCAGGTGGGCCATACTGGCTCCCACCATAGCCGCCCGAGTAACCTGGGTAACCATAAGGTTCATTGTACGGCGGATAACCACCATGTTGCTGCATGTACGCAGCACGTTGCTCCAAATTTCGTCTCCGTGCCTCACGACGCAGCTCCTCATCTCGCGCACGTTCTTCAGCCTTTTGTTTCTTGTGTGCCTCCCGTTCTTCTTTCGTACCAATAGCCTTATCTTTCAACTTTCCGAACATCCCGCGCTTTCGCTCCTCATGATGCTGGTCAATTGTTGGCGAGCCTGCACTACCGGAAGACTTGGCATCGGTGTGAAGTGGGGCGGCTGTCTCTCCACCGCTGAATGAATGACGTCGATTTTCGTACGGAGGGGGATCTGCCAACGGTACTCTGAGCTTCCCTACTTTCGCTTTGATATCTGGGTTCTCAGAAAGGAATTGCTCGTCTTCGTAGGGGTGCACCCATATTGCTCGTGGTGGGTCTGCCGTTATATCAACCTGTAGAAGGAAGGGTTAGAGCCCAATCTGATAAGGGAGATCAACGGTGCTCACCCAAAATGGGTGCTTCTGCTGAGGGTCGTACTCCTGAATCCAGCCCTCTGGCAAGGGTGGTTGAGACATACGAGATACGATGGGTGTTATGGTCAATTGTGAGCCGAGTAGTAGTGTCCTGTCCAAGCTCGACTCCAATCTGTGTTTCACTATTATACTCATCTATCACGTGCCTTTAGGGGCGCACTGCCTCTCACAGCCTTACCTCGCTGGCATAGCTATCATATTGTGTCCCTCGATCCGATACAATCGATTGCCCGACATACTACAGATCCGATGCTCAAGCTGTGTATGTACTTCGTGTGTTCCTCAGCTATTATGTAATCCGACGGAATGTTTCAAGTTCTTAACCGAGCAGGCCGACTTTGATATAGTTGATCTTAAAAGAGGCACTCAGCACCCTTTCCGCAGCACAAGCTGTGTCAGGACCGCTAGAGGCTTACCGGTGGACTGGCGTAGACAGCAATTACTGGATTCCACGTAACTGTAGGTAGTAAGTACCGCAGTTGCTATACTCGAAAAAAACTACGTAGCTACATCCTCTTCAGATTCAGAACTTTGCCAGTACCATGCCATCTTGGTTTCCTGCATGTCTGAGGTATGATTCATCAGCAATCACTACACAGCTTGCCCATGTCAACTTGACGCTGCACCCTATCGTTGCTTCGAAATCTTCATGCCGGAAATCTACCATGTCATCATCAGACCCGGGGCCGGAGCCAACTCATCACTCACTCTCGACGGGGCATCACTAATCGGTGAGACATTAGCTCCGATGACGTTCAGCATCATTGCGACGGATACCAGAACAACAGTTGTGACACGCATTGTGATTCTGAACTTAAAGGAGTAGGAACTTGGAACGAATTCTTTTTGAGTTTACTTTGATTGAAGACGGATCGCGCCTTTTTATATTTTTCGCAACAAGCTCACGTGCTCAATGCATCCTACATACTCTGGGCGACTGGGAATCTCCACTGCCTATCCCTACGGACCCCAGTCCATTCTGATATTGTCAGGTCATCATCATACTTGAGAAAACTTGACCAGACGCCTCTAAACAGCTTTGGTTGTGGCCGAGCACTCAGCGCGACTTGCAGTCACCAGTGGGTAGCTGGCGATAGTCACGGTCAGGCCCTTTCAACAATTTCAAGCCGAGGCACATCACTGACATTACAATCTCATAACGAACCGATAGAACATGGTGTATACCATCAGACGCAACACAGGGAAAACTAAAATTACGGGCACTTCCAAACGGGATTTGGTATTCAAGTATTCGTCCCAGATAATCATTCCTTGTTGTATCCTCCTCTTCCCCTTGCTTCCCTATTATATCCCCCTCTTCCAGGTTCCCTTGCCTCCCTGTTATATCCTCCCCTTCCTGGTTCCCTCGCTTCCCTATTATATCCTCCCCTTCCTGGTTCCCTCGCTTCCCTGTTATATCCTCCTCTTCCCGGCTCCCTCGCTTCCCTATTATATCCTCCCCTTCCTGGTTCCCTCGCTTCCCTGTTATATCCTCCCCTTCCCGGCTCCCTCGCTTCCCTATTATATCCTCCCCTTCCTGGTTCCCTCGCTTCCCTGTTATATCCTCCCCTTCCCGGCTCTCTCGGTACTTCACGTTGGACATCTACCGCGTCATAATCAGACTCGGGGCCGGAACTAGCTCATAATTCAATTCTACTCACTCTCGATGGAGGCTTCAGCGACTGGGGAGGCGGTAGCTCCGATGACGCTCAGCATCATTGCGACGGATACAAGAATAACGGTTGAGACGCGCATTGTGAGGGAGCGGAAGAAAGCAAATATTTCTGGGTTTCATTGAAGACAAGTCGCGCCTTTTATGTTCTTCGGGACACAAGGTTACGAGCTACATGCTGATGCACATGCACATACTCTGGGCGATTGGCGATGCTGGTGTTCCTATCCACCGCCTATGTCTGCGGACCTTAATCCATTTGATGTTGTCAAGCCGGCAATCTTTTCCATCATGCTTGCAAATTCAATCTCTGACAGACACCTCGGATTGCGGCCGGGCACTCAGCGCAAATTGGAGGAAGAATTGGTGTGCATAATTGACAATAGTCACGCCCTTTCGACAATAAGTCGAGGCACATAACTGGCATGACAGTCCGATAGCGAGACTATAGTACGTGCTCGAACTCTTGTATATGTCTGACGCAGCACAGGAAAACAGAGGAAACCTTCAAGTTACAGCGGCTACAAACGGAATTTGGTATTCAAGTATTCCCTGATACGAGTTGATACGTCGACGATCAAACCTACGTCGCAAAGCTACCAGTACAGGTACGTCCGAGCCTCATGATACCAATTGCCAATCGCAAATATTGATAATAATGCAGAATTTATAAATATTGACCGCTTTTATGGATCCGGAATCTTTGCTGGACATGGCATCTGGTGCTGTCCATCCGCAAGAAGGACTGATCCGATTCTTCTTGCGGCCATGAGACACTCCCGACGAAAGAGAACAGGTGAACTACAGCAGGTGCATTTGCTCAGAGCAGTAATCATATACTAGGTAGGAGAATAAGGACTATTGATGATAATGTCTGATTTCTCCGAGCTAGCTGTACTCGGTAGGGATTATAGTTGATATGAAATATCGATTATGGCGCAAACTATGTATAGTAAGTATTCTAACTGTCAAGAGGATTTATTGCGGTGTCCAGCAAATTTACAGTCAAGTTGGGTTAAATGTAGGTCAGCGTTCAGACCTCCCACCCTGGAAAATACGTCATGATAAGCTTGGATCCGCCCGGCGATTCGCGAAGCTTTCCAAACAATCCGTTTTAGCGATGCCCGGGCAGACCGCTTGTGGCTACATTCCCTGACGTCTTGGCAGCCGGCAAGCCCGAAGCTATAGTAACCTCAGCACTACGAACCACTACTGCATCATCATCAGACTCCGGAGGGAGGGAGTTCACAATTCTGCTTACCTATGGGGTGTGCGTTGGCTCCCATAATGCCCAGTATCATTGAAACGGATACAATAACAATAGTCGAGATGCGCATTGTGAAGAATAAATAATAATGTGAGTCGAAAGATCTTTTCAGGGTCTCATGAAGATGAATGGTGCCCTTTATGCATGTTTTGTATGCCGATGCGATGTGATGCATCTGACATAGGAATTTAGCACGGCAGCCATGTACCAGGGTATGCGCTGCACGAGCGTAACCATAGGGGAGACTAGTGCGACCCGGGCCATGCATACTTGTGATCAGACTGAGAACTACGCCGCGAATGAGCCACCTCACTGGCCAAGGCATCGATATTTGCTACGCTTGGTCAAACGCACCTACATAATTTGATTGAGGCGGTTAGCACGAGGAGGATTGTGCCCTTGATGATCACGGTCGGGCTCATGGCGAGCTCAAGCTAGCGATCCGATAGTACCGTGACTGCTCATTGCTCGAACTCTTGCATATGATACAGCACTTAGTAAAATGGATGCTAGTATTGCAGTGATCGATATTTCTTGCACGAGAGTAGGCTGAAACGTCGACGACCAAACCGGTGCATATACAAAACAAAGCGGCTAGTAAAAATGTATTCGTGCAATACGCTATTTTTCACGCTGGCATCAGCCATGCCACAAAAAAATCCTCGTGCTCCCTGCAAACTGCTACTGACGAGTATTAATGTCCAGTGCTACACACCACCACAGCCCTGATCCTCGAATTCCTGCTGTCAGTGCATACAATCGATAGACGTATCCGCACAACCCAACTTCACGCAATCACACTACTCCCAATCGACACAGGAATGTGCCTCTGGAAGTAAATTGTGGTCATGCCGGTTTCTGTTTCGGAATCGGCTACGAGTTTAGCGTCGAATTCTCGAACGCTAAGGATAAGACGTGGTCCCAGCACAAACATCTGCACATTCCACAAAATCTGAAGAACACCGCCATAAATTAGAGATCCTAGGGGAGAAGTCGCCTATAACAGTGATGAACAATGGTCACATACGGATGTGTTAGTGACAGGTCGGCGTACCAAGGCTGGAGAGTAGTAACCGAATTGGAAGCAAGAAACAGCAACGCAGCTACACAGCGCGTGTGGAACTTCAGCGAGAAAAGATAGCCGTTTCGAAATCACGAGCTAACCTTGCAAAGTAAAGCACGTGAGTTTTTATCAAAACCGTAAGGAAGTCTTCGATGGTCCATCGTCGTAGTTCGCGGAAGTGTTTTACAGCAATCCAGATCGCAAGGCAAAACACGAGGACCTCCCATACAGTGCCGAGTATCCAAGTGGTGGAAAGCGGAAGTGAGGAATCCCCACCCAAATCATAATTGCATTTGTAGGTGCCAGAGAGGATGAGCTCCTCTGATATCCATCTCATTAGCTTGATGCACTGAAGCCTTTCGTTCATAATGAAAGCTTACCTCCTGAAGAGTAGCTGTTTGTGAATCCAACGGATACTCCGGAGGTAATAATGACAGGTAGCAAAGTTACAACGAGGAAGATAAGCATCTTTCTGGATCCCTGATACATGGCGTGCAATCGAACGATCATGATGGCTGGCAAATTTTGAGTCAACTTGGGATCGCTGAAGTATTGCAGCTGAGCAGCTCACCGCCCAGTATTACATTCATAACCACAGAGATCCAATTTATTGCATAGTAGAAATTAGCGCCTGAAACCCCGATTAGTGATGAGATCTAAGGCTCAGAGGACCAAAGACACCAGAAACTCACAGCTGTCGCAGTTATTATATTGAACAAACAAGCTGGTCGAGAACCTCACCCCTGCAGAATGCATTTGGTTGTTCAGGAATGTCAGGAATCGGCACAAAATACTCACCGCATCTGTCACTGAGACTGTCGGAAGATTGTCTGTATGGCACAGGTAAGACGACACAAACATGATGTAAGTGAGGAGACAAACCCAGCATATTGATGCTGATTGTGAGAAATAGAATTATCAGCAGAGCGCCAACCAAGTTGTTAGCCTTGCAGACATACACAGCATATGGCATTCCAGCATAGCGCACCTAGGTATTTTGGAGTCAGCACAACTTGCAAACTGCACCTATAAGCTACATACACCGACATATAAACCAGTCATAAGGGACCAGGGTCGCCTCTGCCA
>MU177892.1:757066-928713 GCA_016695465.1 Suillus americanus
TAGTCACTAGTTAAAGAAGAGGTGCCCGGTGCCTCTTCTAGCCTGTGCCGTTTGCTCGTCACGTTCCCTTTTAGCTTGCCTCCTCATCCCACACCCAAGGTCGAGTGATAGTGTCCGGTTCCCGATGAATATCTACCGACACCGTCAAACTCGGGTGGGAGACAACTCACAACTCCACTTACTCGTTGGGGAGGCATTGGTTCCGATGATACTTAGCACCATTGAAATGGATGCAAGAACAACAGTTGAAATGCGCATCGTGAAGGAGCAAGAAGAATATTAATGTGGTTTGTCACCGTTTGTGTATGTGGATTAATACTTACTGGGGCAAGGAGACTTTTTATGTGTTGATGACCAGGCAGTACCGCTACCATCATATTCACGACGTTCTGTGCGACTGGTGAGACTCACATGAACGGCCGCCTATGTTCTTTGGACCAGTGTATCAACATTGGCTATGTTTTATCAACAATGCTAATGCTGGGTCACTTAGCGCACAGGCTTGCTTGGCGATAGTCACAGGCAAGGGCCTCCGATAGGCCCTTCTGGAATTCCAATAGTTGTGCTCAGACTTGTATATTGTCTGACGCAACACAACACAGCCCTATTATAAGCTGTACTGTACGCAACTTGAACTTGGAACCTGGTCTTCCGTATACAATGTTGAAGGCTGGGACGTCGACAACGCGCGACATCCAAGCCAGTGCGTAGAAATGCCAAGTGACTAGTACATAAGTGTCGAGTGGTGATAATGGTCGTACCTGGAGTGATCACTGGCAGGCGGGCATTGCCCCCTCGTTATGAAGGTTTCGGAACCGACTGCGATAAATTGTTGATCCCTGTTGAATATACAAATACAAATTACTTGTGGTATATCAGATGCACATCATGAAAGTTAGATTATTGAAATGAAGCGAGAGCAGACCATGACTGCATGCAATAAACATCTATGAGCCGGCGAACGATGAGGGCAGGATGGCAACAACGAGGAGCAGCGCATCAAGGCATCGAGTGACTGCTAGGCAGGATGGGCGTGAAGGTAACGGAGCATCTCCTGAATCTTCAGCACCTTCTGTTCCGTCGGCATCTGTCAACGTGATAATAAAGTTACACAAATGTGTATTAACTTGCAGCCCTGCAGTATAACATAAGGTCACTCACTTCAAAAAAGTGGTGCATCCTTCGACGCCTATCTTCATCTGCCGCCTCCTGAAGGGCGATGTCATCTACAAAAGGATGCGTGGGGCCGAGATCTTGTCTTTGGTGGGAGGAAGAGCTATTGGTAGGAGGGACCGCCCATTCTTCCATAACGCCCCAGCCTTTATCCTGGTCATCAGATGTCAAGTCTGTACCAGCAGCCTTGTGAACAGACCCATCATCTTTACGCCCCCATCCATCACTTCCCTCTTCATGATTCGACTTCCTCCAAGCTCCCAACACCCCCCAAACCTCATCAGAGGTCCGCCATCCGCCATCCTCCTCCATCATCTCCAAGAATTCCTCCATCCTTAGCACTTCGCCCCTCTCCGCAGCATTCACCCCACGGATCCAGAACGGCACTAGATCAAATACATGATCCACGTGCGTCTGCATCTCCCATGTGCGCAGACCATCGGAAGTTAGCGGAGGCTGCTCAGGCGCTCCCCAGGCATTATCGTCCCGTGGCTGCCACCACTCTATTTCAGAGATATGCTGTGCGTGCTCGGGAGACGTATTTTCGTGTCGAACTGCGGCTCGCATAGTTGTAAAATGGAATTGATTGGTGCGCCTTGGGATGCAAATGTTGCAAGTCCATCCTCGGCGTGAGACGTCGGGGGTAAAATCTATAAGCGGATCATGATCATGCATCTACGGCCCCCGTTGGTAATAAGTGTCTGGGACACACATTGTTTTTTGTCAAATTTCAACTTTTTGGAGGAAGAAGTGGGTGCCATGGGGTCAGGTCGAGATGACTCAGAGGATGATGGGACGATTGAGAAAGTGCGAGAGCTTGGGGCCCCGAGAAGAGCAATATAAATGTCTTTCATCTGGTGTCCACAGACCAGGACTCCAGTGGCACGGTCCACAATCACGATGAGCAGCCGCATATATTCCGCATACGGAACGGCTTCGTATTTCCGCTGTATACGTTGCCAATACAAGAGAACCACGAGGACAAGCTAACAATGGTCATAACAAGATAGGAAGTCCTGAGCCTCCTACGCAACGACAATGTCCAAAAACTACAATGTTCTAAATAATGATCATAAATATTTACGAAGCTCCGGGTAGCGGATCCACCCAAGTTCCATTCGGCCAAAGAGTCGCAGGCATTGTAAAATCACCAGGTGTACCTCCCATTGCGTACTGCAAAAAGAATTCGTCAGTCTTTAGGCCAGCGCAGAAAGTCCCTTAAAAGCACATACAGCAAGTCTGAAAAAATGAGGCAAGCCAGCCTCCAGTGCAGCAAGTGAGTAGTCGAGTGCAGTGCCCATGTACACCTCCACATCATCCACGAGTAACGCGAAGCCATTCCAACCTTGCGTGGCAATGGCCGTGGGCATGCCACTCCAGCTGATGGTTTGGTTCGCGAGAGTAATGGAGGCATTGTAGGTGGTGGAATTCGTGAGGAAAGTGGGGAGGGGGGAGCCGGTTGTTCCGTCTCCAACAAGCTGCAATATCACATGATTGAGAGCTACTGAAGGCATGTATAATAAAAAAGACATACACTAGCAGCGGTCTGTAGTATCGAGTCGAAGCCGAACGCAGCCACGTCATTAAGGAACATTCCAAGTAGGAACCCTTGATAAATCGCCGAAAGCCTCGTCGGGAAGCCAACGCCAGGGAACAATGCCATCGAGATGATGTAATGGTGTAGTCTGAATTGCAGGCCAGACGCCAACGCCAGCACCATTGTCACGAGGCCTCCAAGGATGTACCACATAAAGTAGTATGGCAGCCAGCCAGTCTTCCGAATAACACGCATCTGGTTGACCACCATAACGAGAAGGATGAGGACGATAATGACAAGCGCAACAACACCCCCCGGTTGTTGCTTGATATCAGCCGCAGTTAATCGATCAATAGGAATTTGGTCCATGGTAAGATTTGTCAGAACACCAGTCCAATAAGGGGCGAGGTACCATATCATAGCTTCAAACGGCGCGTTTGCAAACAGAGGCAATGTAAACCTCACAGCAACGCGCCAAAACCCATAGCAGACGAAAAGGGCAGGTAGGAATGCACCAAATGCGACGTCTAGTGGGGGTGGGGTCGCTTGGGGCTGGGAGAACAATGCGATGTGCCAAAATCCGATGCAGACGAGGCACCACCACATGACGATGGCTTTGGGTCGCAATACGAGAAAGAGAAGGCATGTTATAAGTATGTTGAAAGCGAGCGCCGGCGTGCGGAGGTCGGTGCAGTGAGTCAGAACATTAGACGGTGAGAATCTAAAGGACATCGGGAATACAGAAGGGAATCCAATGGAAGATAGTCCGAAAGCAGTTGTAGGTAAATAGTTCGTGAAATTCCCCACGAGGTTAATAGATGCGCAACCTCCTGTTGAGTCGCTGAAAAGGCCGCTATGTAGAGAACACGTGAGTCAAGTCTGCAGCGTTGAAAATCAATCAATCAATCAATAACTTACGCCTGAACGGCAGAAGCGCAAATAAAACTATCAGCTCTATAAGTCTTCTGAATATCCCCACCTCCAACAAGCAGCGGTACGAAATCCAGAGATTCATCGCCCACTAAATGCGGGTTCTGCAGGACAACACTGCTACATTGCGCCGGGCATCTAAAATCAAAAGACGAATTACTAAACGGCGCGCACAAACTACCGTCCAGGCCGCATCCTGCGTCTTTTGTCCAGTAGACGGATGTACAATCGACAAAAGAGGTCGCAGGGGTTGTATACCACTGTGCACGGACCAAAAAAGAAAAGGAGATGATATATGCTGCTACAAGGAGAACGAAAAGCCATGTGGTGGTAAGTGGACGAGTGAGTCGAATGATTCCGGGTTCGAGTGCGATGGTAAATCGACGTCCTTTGAAGTTATACATGCGACCGAGAAGGGGCACAGGGTCTGCATATTGTGAGCGCCGGTAGCAAGTGATCCAAAACATAAAACTCACTCGGAAGATCGACTTTCGGCCTGGGTCCCCTAATGTATTTGACCACTCGATCAGCAACATTATACAACCGAGGGGATCGTGCTCTGAACGAATCAGCGAGTCTCGAGAAACGGGTGGAGGGTGGTGGAGAACGAGGCTCGGCTCCTAATGAGCTCGGACCATAGAGGCCTTGCTCTGAGGCCTCCGCCTCAGACTTTGACCTCTCCTCGCTTGAGCAGACTGTTGTCTCGCGAGAAGAACCGCGCCGAAGCCCTTGATCCATGAGAGCTTAGTTTGAGGCGACTGTCATGAAGGACTGGTTGTGTGCGAAAGGACATGTCTAGAAGCGCAGTAAGCGTCCAAAATTAAATAGCATCACTAATATTTGCTGTCCTCAGGCCTGCAAGCATAGACTCGAGCATCCTATGTACAACTCAGATTCATAGAGCAATATAGACGGATTTGCAAAAGAAGATCATTACCAGAAAAAGTCGTATGGTACCCTGCCAAGGCCATCAAAATATCGACCAATGTACTAGCTCCAGCAAATCATCCACAGGCAAAACTTCTATGCCGCATATCCCCCTACCGTTCACCATCGTCTGTTTCATAATCGCCATCTTCATCCGATCCTTTCTCCTCTGTTCCTTCTGTGCCTTGCCGCCCTCGATTGCGCGCCCAACTCGGCCGTCCTTGCTGCATTTTAATACTATTATTATTACTCGACCACTTTGTACCTTTGTAGTGGGCTGCCAGGGACACGATGGCTGTGCGAAATGAGAAACATCATCAGAATATGATATGCGAAAGAGGAAGGAACGCGCCATCTTCATTCCTTCTGTAGAATTCAGCCCATGATTTGTCTGATCTCTCGCTATCCGGGAACTACACCATCAAATACACACGATTAATTCACCAAACTCAGCATATAAAATATGATAGCATCCACCTTTTCAAGAAAGCCCTCCCATCGTTCCCGACCTACCATGTCATTCCATCCAGGAGTGCGCGCAACATACCTGGCTACGATCCTCCAATCCGCAGGTGTGAACGAACCGCCAATGGCTCCCATGTCTGCTTCGTCAGTATCTGTCGTGGCGGAGGCATCATGATTGCTAGCCGATGGAGAAGGGGAGGATTGCGAAAAAGAGGCGCCCCGTTTGGATGCAACCACCTGAGTTTTCGGGACACGAGCAGCCGGTTTTGTGCGACGAAGTGTGGATGTTGTCTGACGAATGACTTCAGTTTCTGAGTCTTCAACTAAATCGGATGGCGCATTTGGAGAGTCTGAGTTGGCATCGTCTTCATCCCCATCATCGTCTTCGTCATCGTCTTCCCCATCGTCATCGTCTTCGGCGCCCTGGAAGGAGTACAGGATCTTGTCTGCGATGTCATGTCTGGCATGCCAATGAGATGCCCAGGACGGTGCGCTATGATGTGGGGCCTGTACAGGGTCAGCATTGAACATATGTTCAAGCGCAACACTCCACCTTTTCACTCAACATCGCACACAGCTCTTTCTTCGTCAGGCTCGCATCCTGACTCAGCCTCCAACTGATAAAGTTCAAGAAATACGCGCGATCCTCCTCCGTATACTTGTTCCCATTTGTCCCAGCTTCGATTCTTGTTGGGGGCGTAGGGCTTCGTGACGGTGGAGGGGGTAAAGTAATATCCGCTTGAAGCGGCATAAGCTTGGAGGGAAGGTTTGTCGGGAGGAGGGGTGCAGAGAGGGAGTTGAGGGTTGCTCGGGGTCGTTTTGGAGGACGGTAGCCTAGGGACGGGGTTGTACTGATGGCGGTAGGTGTAGAGCGTTTAGGGGGTCGACTTTGTCGGAGTGGCGGAGAAGGTGAAGGCGGTCTCTTTCGCGAGTCGCGATCACGATTGTTTAGAGGGGAAGCAGACTTTGTCGCAGAGGAAGATGCGCGGTTGGAAGTAAAAGGTTTCTTGACTGCTCTTGATGTTTGGCTTTTTTCTACCAGACGAGCGACGAGGACATCGAAACGGTCGTGGTGGTCGAGGTAATAGTCTTTCCAAAGGTTGGCAGCATGGTTATTAACCTAAGGGAGTGTGATCAATGTGTGTGCGCGTTACGATTTAGTGGAAATGGCACGCACACCATGTAACCCTTCCAGAGCCTGTCTGTACGTCTTCCCGGACTGCTTGCAGTCGAAAAGAGCTTGAGCAAGGATAGAATCGTCATTAGGTGACTGGCCGACTGGAATTGTTAGGCGAAGAAAGTCCTGCATGAACTGCTGTGGAACGACAGACGCGAGATCAAAACTTGGATTGGGGAACGCGTGCTGAATTGAGTTCACGTTCTGTGCAGTTGGCACGTTACTATTTGGCTGGTGCTGCTGGGCCGTGTGGTGACCATTCTGCATGCTCTGCTGGTGCTGTTGCCATTGATGATTCTGGGTTTGGTGAGGATATTGGTTCTGATTCATCGACGGCCAGTTTTGATGGTTGAGGATGCCTGTCATACTCTGGTTGTGGAACGGGTCTTGATGTCGACCGCCGTGGTGAGCAGGGATTCCACTTGGTATTGGGGCGTTCATCGAGGATGTACGCGACAGCGAGGAGATGAGTTCACCGTTATTCACCGCGACGAGGGACGAGCTCACAATTTGAATTTTGAAAGTACCCAAATCCACGTGTCTCCATCACGTGCTGGCATCACGTGAGACCATCGCGGGGCACCGTTAAGTACTGAGAGCGCACTCGGTTTACTTCCCGTTGGATCCGTCCGTCATGTCGATCTCTCGTCTTGCTCGTATTCCTCTCCGCAGTCCCTCGCGCTCTTATGCTACGACAGCAGGCTTAAATGCCCTCGCTCGTCCCAAGGCAGAGAATCTCAGCGTGACTTGGAAGGGTACTAGCGCAACTGGAGGAAACACCAAGAATTTCATTGGCGGTGCCTTCGTCGACAGTAAGACAACCCAATGGCATGATGTGCTCGACCCCGTATGTCTATGTCCCAACTTACTGTGTAAGAGCAAGTATTAATGATTGTTCGGCAGTCGACCCAAACGCTGCTCACACGCGTCCCGGAGACCACCATAGAGGAATTTGACCAAGCAGTCGATGCTGCTAGCCAAGCATTCAAGTCATGGAGCAAGCAGAGCGTTCTTGCTCGCCAACGTTTTGCCATAGAGTCCGTTTTCGAGGACCCACCTTACCAACACCTGACCCACTTACGCTGCATTCAGACTTCAGTATCAAATCCGTCAGAATGCAGACGCACTTGCACACAGCATCGTCCTCGAGCAGGGAAAGACCCTTGCCGGTACGTGTGCCTTCTTTGTCCATTCGATATCCTCTAATCACTTCCCAGATGCTCACGGTGACGTCCTCCGTGGTCTTCAAGTCGTCGAAACTGCCATCGGTATTACCTCCAACATTGTCGGCGAGAAACTGGAAGGTATGTGTGCTGCTTGACTTTTAAGTCATGGTGCTCACGTTACCATAGTCAGCAAAGACATGGACACTGAAGTCCGAAAGCTCCCTCTCGGCGTCTGCGCGAGGTCCGTTCTGAAACACCCTACGTAAATATACGCTTACCTCTTACAGCATCGCACCTTTCAACTTTCCGGCGTAAGCTCTTTTTATACACGTTCCTGGCTCACCCCTTACGTCCCTATTCAGAATGATTCCTCTTTGGACAATTCCCCTTGCTACCGTTACTGGCAACACCCTCATCCTTAAGCCATCCGAGCGGGACCCTGGTGCAGCCATGATCATTGCTGAGCTCTGTGCCCGTGCTGGCCTCCCTGAAGGTGTAGTGAACGTAGTGCACGGGACCGTGCCAGTTGTCAATAGAATTTGTGATCATGAGGCAATCAAAGCAGTGAGCTTTGTGGGGGGAGATCGCGCAGGAACACATATATATGAAAGGTGAGTGAAACGGTGATCTCTGGAACCGTGCCGACAGATATGGCAGGGCCACGACGAACGGCAAACGTGTACAGGCAAATCTAGGCGCAAAGAATCATGCGATAATCATGCCCGACGGTAAGATGGGCCTCTCATTATGTGTGGCTGGAACTCACGTAATACACAGCAAATAAGAATCTTGCGCTCAACTCCATTATTGGTGCTGCATTTGGCGGTAGGCGTCTACCCTTTTAATATGGACTGTGCTGACACGATCGTGCCTGGACAGCTGCGGGACAGAGGTGCATGGCAGTTTCAGTAGGTAAGTCGTGCGAATGTACCGTGTGACATCTACGTTATCGTGCATCTGCGCATGTGTAGCCGTACTCGTTGGCGCAGCACAATCATGGCTCCCTGAGCTTGTAGAACGCGCATCAAAGCTGAACGTGAACGGAGGATTTGAGAAGGGTGCAGATTTGTAAGTGCCCTTTCGCCATCCTTCGCAACGCTGACCTGCACCACATACAGGGGCCCCCTCATCTCTCCCGCCTCCAAAGCTCGCGTCACAAGCCTCATTGCATCCTGTGCAAATGAAGGAGGGCGAATACACCTTGACGGGAGGAATGTTCAAGTTCCTGGGTACCCCGCTGGTAACTTTGTAGGCCCAACGGTTCTGGAGGGAACAGTGGGGATGCGGTGCTACCGGTGCGTATTAAAATCTCTCTTGCATAACTGGTCACAATCTGATACTCATCGCCATATTCAGCGAAGAAATATTCGGCCCAGTGCTTACCGTGATCACCTCAGACACGCTGGACGATGCGCTCGACATTATCAATGAAAATAAGTACGGCAACGGTGCTGTGATTTTCACGCAGTCGGGCGCGACAGCAAGGAAATTCGAATCAGGGGTTAATGTGGGACAGGCGAGTTTCTATTATTTCATGCGCTGTGATGTTGGGACTTGAGGGCACTGCTTTAAAATGAGAGGAACTTGAACCGATGCTAATGCAATCTCATCTCGTGCCTCTACAGGTTGGCATCAACATTCCTATTCCCGTTCCTTTGCCTATGTTTGCGTGGAGCGGTAACAAGGGCAGTGTGCTCGGCGATATCGGGTTCTATGGGAAGAGTGGAATTAATTTCTACACCCAAAACAAGGTAAGTCTAATCAATCCTTCTGTGTTTGAACTTAGTTGTTGACTTCGTCGGTGCAGACCATAACGAGTCTCTGGCGCCAAGAAGATGCTATCGGCAACAAGGCGTCGGTAGATATGCCCACACATCACTGAGCGTGCGAGCCATGGGCATAGCATGTGCTGTCCCTACCTTTTCTAAAGAATGAATATAAAGGAAAAGGATCACCAACTTGTCTGCTATGTACTCATCAAGCAACATTTCCATTATTAACCATTTGTATATCTCGCATCTTCGTGCATGGAATCAAATTGCTTTCTGTTCTTCCCGCCAGTTCACTTTATTTGATCCAAGTTCTCGAGCACAGAAATACAAATATCTTCCGAGAATCTGTTATTAATACTGAGCTTCATGCAGTCCCGTTCGGCAGATCAACAGCACTGCCAGCTCAGCAGTGCTCTGCATCAGTCTACGTCCTAACAACTCTATGCACCTGTAGCAATCCACGTATGCATCCAGCGCGGAGCAAATTCTGTAAGCTTTACTGTCTACGTTCACGTGACTCGGATACCTATTGGTAACTTTTGAACCTGGACGGTCGTGAATTCACGAACACCTGAAGTTCCAAAGCACATATGCCCTCACCCCCGATCCAAATCTTCCTCACGACGATCGCATCGCAGGTCGTCATACGGAAGCGCCAAGGTTCGTGCATAGACGCTCAACGTGTACCACGTTGATCTACCATCATATGAACCAGAATATATTCTTCGCATCCTCCAAACCAAGAAGATCCCATATACCTCGTATGATCTTGCCTCTGACGATGATGCCAAACGTTTGTGGAGGCGTAAGGCCCCGCCTGGTGCGTCTCGATCTCATCCTGTACTGATACTGCGCTCAGTGCCTTTCGGACGATTCGGCAGATAAGCAGCAACTTCCAGGTATACTCGTCGGCGGCAGATTTATTGGGGTATGCCCTTATCCATACCTTTCGAATACATACGTACAGTACTCATGGCAGCTGTGCCGAACAGGACTTCGATGCCTTGTAAGCCATCTCTCCTACCCCGTTGTGTCTCAATCCTGTTTTACCCCATATAGCGAAGAAGCTGTCGAAACCGAAGGGCTGGCTACATTCTTGCGGCTAAATGAAAGCTGGGACATCGCCATTGACGAAGACCGTCCAGCGCCCGAGGTCAAACCCGTTGGTGTGCCTGGGGCCGTCCCCATTGCGCAAATGACGCCCGAACACCACAAGCCCCGATTCTTCCCCCGCGACCCAGATACCCCGCTAAAGCCAGTGAACAAGCGCGAGGAGGACTTTGATGTGAGCACGGAGCTGGAGGGGTACGGGTTGCAGGGTGTAAGGGTAACCGATGACGATTTGAGGTTGTTGGTTGAAGAGCTTGGGCTCGAGGGAGATGATGCAGAGGATATGGTCAAGAGCTTGGGTGGGAATGGGAAGGGTGCTCCCCAGAAGGGTGGTGAGGGTGACGAGAAGGCGAAGGCGAAGGCGAAGGAAGCGACGAAAGACACTAAGAGCGCGAGTGTGACAAAGGAAGACAACAAATGACCCTTAGGGACTGATGTATTATACTATATACCAATGGAACGAAAATATTAGCGTCTGGAATTGGTCTGGAATGTGCAGAACTCTGCCAGCCGAATGTGGTTAGGTTACTTGGGCATGTTCTTCCTGGATGTGGAATGATAAGGCATCTAACGTCGAGCTCCTCACAGCTTGCTCGTCGGCATGTTGACAAGAAAGCCACCATCGAGTGCAATGGTCGCACCGTTCACGTACGCGCCGGCCCTGCTAGCCAAGAACAGCGTGGTCCCTGCGATATCCTCGGGCGTGCCAAAGCGACTCGTCGGGACCTGGTTGATAATGATGTTCCCCGCAGCTTCAAAAAAATGGGCCGTCACTATAAGATTCAGGTTAATGAAACGCCAAAAACAGAAATGAAATCGTGATGAACTTACTCTTGCTTTCGAACGCGCCTGGAACGTTAACGCGAGTCAGTTAATTCACTTGGAAGTGAATAAAAGAGCAGACTCACCACAGGCTATGGTATTGCTGACTATGCCCTCGGGCCCAAGACGGCCGGCGAGGTGGCGACTGAGGTGATGCAGACCAGCTTTGGCAGCAGCATAGGCATATGTGTCATGATCGGGCACGCCGACGCCCTCGACCGAGCCAATCTGATAGGATCAAAAGAGAAGCCCATTAATAGAAAGACTTCTCCGAAAGATTCAAGACGCACTTACATTGATGATACGAGTCGGATCATTATATACAGCCCCTGTCTTACCACCTTGAGCTGCGCCCGCACGTAACAATGGTAGCAATTTTTGCATCAGAGTGAACACACGTTGCAAATTCAGAGTGAGGACCTTTGAAAAACCCTCGTCCTTTGTTGTATGATATTCAGCGAGACAAAACGAGGCCGACAGTAATTAACGTACTGGGTATTCGTCGATAGGTTCTGCCCATGTTGTCCCCGCATTATTGATGAGGACATTAAGAACAGTTTCTCGCGCGGAGAGTTCTTGCACAAACCGCTCCACTTCAGAAAATTTAGACATGTCAGCAGGGATCGCGGTGCATGAACCTGGACCACTGGCTCCGAGTTCTTCTGCAGTGGCCTGACATTCCTTCGCAGAACGGGACGAGATGTAGACCTATCTCAGCGCGGTTCAGAGGTCAGGTCCCATGCATGTGCCAGGAAGTAACACACCTTAGCACCATTCCTCACAAATGCGGAGGCAATCTACGAAAAGTAACTAAGTCTTTGCCACCATACACAATCAGATGTCTGGGACACACCATTTTACCGATCCCACGAGAGCCTCCTGTCACGAGAACTACCTTCCCTGCGACTGCGAAGAGATTTTCGACTTGTAATGCGCTCATTTGAGCGGCACAGTTTGTGCTCAGAGTGTGTGTAGTAATAATGCAGTCTGTAAAATGACACGTCTTTCTGCCTGCATTCTTTGTTAGTCAGTACTAATAGCGACGAATTTTCAGGGAAGAGGAAGAGGTACCGAGACATGTGGAGCGTGTGGTTTCGCGGACTTCAAATTGCCCTTGTCTACGTGACGTTTGCCGCAACACAAAAAGAACTCATTAACCTGATGCGGCGGTGTGAAACACTGGAATTACAGGCGAGATTGTACCTACTACTACCACTGGCGACAGAACTAACTATGAAATACAATTGTCAGGTGAAACACGTCCGTAGAGAAAAATTACACATGGGAAAATTAGTTCAAGAGGAACTATCTAAGGTTCAGAATCGTAGAAAACATCTGAGGCTCTTGAGCGACGCCGCCGTAATGGCTGATCAGAGAGCGTGACCGCAGGAGGCATATCAATCGGGACATCCTCTGTTTTATATTCCTGTGATGCCGTTCAGCAAACGATTGTGAATTGATAAAACTTGACGATAGACGAACGCTTTGCGAAGTATTTTCATTCCTTGGGGATAATTTTCTCCTTTGCCGCCTCTTACGGTATATGCGCTCTTTGGCGATTTCTTCGGTCAGCTCACCAGATCCGTCAGCTTCACTTGGGAAGCGCCACTGAATTGCGGGAAGTATGCATGCCGCAAGCACAAGAAGAGATATCACGAGAAAAGTGGCAGATGATACAATGGCAAAAGTAATTGGGAAGCGTGTCACAAGTCCCCTGTGTGGTAGCAGGCCATAAGGTTCGGGCGAATGCAAACGGTGACAGATGTACTTACCGAATTCCGTGACGTTTGACGGTCCCTCTCAGAGATGCAGAAAAAACGCTCAACTCTCGTCCTTCACCATTACCAAGGGCCTTCCATCCATCCCTGCGCCCCAATTCCACTCTGGCAATGACGCGAGACGCGCCAGGTGCGTGCGACTCAAGGAAGAGAATGTCAAGGTTGACTAACTTGGGCGACGACCATACTCGGCTTTTCGTAGGTGGCAGAACTATAGCCTGGGGTGTGTAAGCATCTTCTCTGCGGACATACCGTCCAGTACCTACTGGTTTCCTAATGGATGTCAGAGTTCTATTAGAAGGCGTCGAGAGCGTTAAAGTAGTCATGAAGTTCCCTAGGGCAAAATTCGCCTCTGATGCTGGTATAACGAGGTGCATGGAGATATCATAGGGTTGGCTAGGTGCCAGAGATGGCAACGATATCTCAGCATACGGAGAAGTACCATCGCTATAACGAAACGAGTACCATGAGCGACAGCCGGACGACGGCTAGAAGAGATCTTACCCGTATTGCAGATACATAGGGGACTCCCACCCTACAGCAACATTCTTCCAAACGTACCAGCCAGAAAAAAGGGAGAAAAGTATGATAACTGGAATTAGAGCAAGACATACGAATAATGGAATCAGCTGAGGTGCTACTGGGCGAAAGAGGTTCATGATAAACCGAATGGCACTAGATACAGCATTTTCGAGCCAAGAATACTCTTCATGCTCTTCATAGGAGAAGGGCTTGGAGTCCTCAGGTTCGACCTTGGCAGTTGGTGTCGATGAAGCCATGCTTCACGTTCGACTGAATTGCAGACCCGAATGGGGGATGTTGCACGTGACCACTCGCGTGCGTCAGTAGTCTCTTCTTCTCAAGACTCACCCAGTAGCGAGACTATCAGGGACTCTTTCAGTCTGCCATCGTACGCTCATGCCCGAGTACCGGATAAATCATACTGATTGATTCTTTTGCTCATTCAAAATAGATGGTACTCGATATCCAGACCCTATTGGGCGCCAACCCATCCGCTGATTCCATAACTGTGTTTCTGAAAGATCTGGTTCAACACTCTAACACGAGCTTGACAGCTCCCGAAGTGAAATCATATTCAGATGCAGTCTACTTCAACTACTATCCCCTAGGAATCAGCTTCCTCTTTATCCCTCAAAAGGGGTACAAACCTACTGGGGGGCTGAAGTTCGAGGACCTTCAAGTTGATTCACTAGTGCTTGATAGCATCAACATCTACAACGCCCCAAAGCCTAAGACCCCCACAAAAACAACGACATCCAGCCGAACAGCGGAACTCGCCTTTTCTACCTATCCCGAATTAAAGTGGAGGCTATCGCTCTCACCTGAGGCTTCGGCGTCCAACGAGTCCTCGATCGAGATCTCGCTCACAACAAATGGTAAAGATTTTGTCAGTTGCCTGGGAGAACCTGATCGAAAAGGCGGTGGTACTGGGCCTTCATCTGGATCCATTGGCATTTGGTGTGAGTGGTCGAAGCACGGAATCATGGTTGAGTTTGGAGGGGATGAAGCCAGAGGACCACAAGCTTGGGAACGTGGCAAGGATGCCATATGGAGGGTCATCACGGTATTTTCCCCAAAGCAGGAATAGATTCGAAGGTAACAGCTTATACTACTGAGAGTTATACTTTTCGCTGATCCGGAAGCAGCAGAAGGATAATTCCGAGCCAGCTCCCCATAAGCAGACCATAGAAACTGTCTCTTCTGCGTCACGATATGGTCGTCAAAAGGAAGCTGCCGCTGACGCGTGAAGATCTGTGATAGTGTACCGCCTCCTTGCTCTCATAATGATGATCTTTTTCTCGAGTTCAGACAACGTCAAGACCTAGGTCCTGTGGGAAGCTCTCATCGCATCCCTTCCTTGGATCGGTATTCAATCATCATACATAAGACTATAAGTGGACACTGGATGCGTCAAGGGACCACTACCATTGAGACGAACGCGTTTTCTTATATGTAGAGGTCAGAAACCTCTGTTAACACAAGGACTTGGTCTTTTGGCAAGAGGCAGGCGGTTCTAGGATTTCAGGCACCAACCTTATACCCAGCTAAAAGTAAAGCATGGGATTTCAGTGCAACCATGAAAATGTGAACTTTGTTTAAGAATAGCACCCGACCATGACATGTGTGAATTTCTGTTCGAAATACTGTGAGATCAGTGAAATGTTGAGACCTCATAAAGAGACCTAGAATTAAATAATTGGCCCAGTCTTGTCGAATTTCTATCATGGCTGCGCCTCCCGAAGTAACTAATAAGAATCTTACGGGAAAATATATTATGGTTCGTCTGCTCAAGTTATGCTCATGGTGACAACTCTGATGGTGTCCATGGGTGACAGAACAAGACATTGAGCGACGACAGCGACGATATCCTCAAGCTCCAGGGCGTATCTTGGTTCAAGCGACGTGCCATCTCGATGTTTACATTGACGCTTGGCGTCAAACATTATACAGATGAGGCCGGCAATGAGCACATAGACGTCGAGCAGACTCTATCTGGTGGTATTAAGGGCACGAATGAGGACCGCACCCTTGATTGGGAGGAGCGTAGCGACATTGACGATGTTTTCGGTGCTGTGATCGGACAATCGAAGAAAGTCAAAGCTGAGGAGGTGGAGGATGAATTCTTGAAATCTGGCTGGACGGAAGATGCAGTTAAAGACGGGTTAGTTCTCGCTGTAGACTGGAGCGATACTCCAAAAAGTGGCATGGATTGGAGGGCAGAAATGGTATGACTTTATCATTTTGTCTTACTCGTCGTCCCTCATATTTTTTAGACATGGGGGTTCGAAATATTGAATGGCGAGAGGAGACACGCAAGACATTTGAAATTTACATCATCAAATAAAAAGGATGGTCCCATCTTCAAACGCCTGTATTACGATTACAGTGAGTCACTTCTCGCAGTGATCTAGTTATACGATTATGACAATTTTTCTCCTAGTTGGACCTAACTGAATACCACAGAATGTACAATAAGAGCTGCCATGGGGAGCATTGTATTGATTCGCTACGAAGAACCAACTACATTCAATTAAAATCATTTGTCCAATTGGACCGGGATTACCCCTCAGAGCACAACGTTGCCAAAGAGATATCAAAATTGGGGTAATCGGGTATGACCTGGTGTGACCGAGTTCATGACCGGTTATGACAAGAATAATTGTCGTACCATTGTCTATAAGGCAATTTACGTGGATGGCTCTGAAGCCTCGGCGGCCAGCTGCGCGTCCCCGAAGTAAGTAACTTGACTCCATCAAAGTGTCTATCTTATATAAAGAACTCACGTTATTCTCGAAGCGATATCACTCGGTCGAGGGCCGGTGCCCGGGAAGATCAATCTGATATTCGTTCCACGTGAAATCAAGGCTTTCTACTGGCAATATAAGAAGCCAGGCATAATGCTATCGCTACTTACTATTCCACTCATTCACGACCTCTTCTCACCATGGCTTGTCCTGAAACCATTACGACTAAGAATCTGTCAGGAAAACTCAGACTCGTGAGTCCCTACTTTGATGTACGGATTATAGCATAATGCTGACGATTCATGGCAGAATAAAACGCTGAGCGACGACATTGATGAGACCTTGAAACTTCAGGGCGTTGGCTACATAAAGCGCACCGCTATCGCCAACTTCACCCTTACACTGGAACCCACTCAATTCACGGACGATGACGGCGTGGAACACATCGATGTCAAACAGACACTGTCAGGAGGTTTCAAAGCTCCTGCAGACAGTCTACTTTTGAATGGCCAGGAGATTTCCAAGGAAGATGACCTCTTCGGACATTTGATCGCCAAAAGTTGGCGAGCACAGGTCGACGATCTTGATATCGATTTCTTGAAGGAAGGTTGGTCGGAGGATACTCTTGAGCATGGCCTCATCGCCGGTGTCGTGAAAAGTGACACCCCCAAGTCCAAGAGGGACTGGGTCATAAATGTGGTACGTTTGCTGGTTCGGTCTAGTGGACATGTGATCTTGATGATCCACATCAGGTTTGGGGTTTCGTCGTCCTCGATGGTGTAAGGAGATTTGCCCGACGCTTCAGATTCACCGTGAAGGATAGGTCTGGACCTATCGACGTCAAATTGTACTACGACTATCGTGGGTACTTCCCATCCTCTTACTTCCTAGTACTGACTGAGATTCCCCTCAGTTGAGTGAAGCCTTTATGAGAACAAATCAAACTGTGCCTGTACAATGTGTATAATGAAAATATGATTGAGCTGTATGCAATTGATGGGTGTATCCTTGCGCTGAATCTGAGGAGAAAAAAATTAGCACATGTGTCCGAGTTCTCCGCACTCTTGCGATGCCAAGCAATTGGATCAAGGTCGACGAAAGAAAATTGATCCTGAGCAGGTCTTGTCTTTGCCTCGCGACTCAGTTGAGGTCACGTGGCAACTATAAGTAGTAGGCAACCGTAAGCATGGACCTGGCAGTCCAGCCCAATCAATCAAGTTCAGCAGCCAACCGTTCTCCATAACGTCCTCCACTACCTATTGTTCGTAGTCCTCGTCCATTTAGACATTTACTCCGCATAGCCGATAACGATGGATGAAGAATACGATGTAATTAATCGCCCCTGATTCCATCTCATTCATCTGTGCTGACATCTTATCATCACTGGCGTTTGGTCTTGGTTGGCGCGATCTAGGTCATTGTCCTTGGCACTGGCCTCACTGAATGTATCCTCTCGGGTTTGTTGTCTGTGGAGGGGAAGAAAGTCCTCCACATGGACAGAAACGATTATTATGGTGGAGAGTCGGCCAGTTTGAATCTAACACAGGCGGGTACCTTTCTTGTAGCAGAATCAAGAACTCGACACTAACGAATACGCGCGATTTCAGTTCTTCCGTAAATTTCGCCCAGACAAATCACCGCCCACCGACCTGGGCCGTGACCGTGACTATGCAGTTGATCTTATCCCGAAGTTCATCATCGCCTCGGGTGAACTCGTAAAAATACTCGTTCACACTGATGTCTTGCGATACCTTGAGTTCAAGCAGATCGCGGGCTCATTTGTGTACAAGAATGGTAAGATCAGCAAGGTCCCGAGTACGGAAGTAGAGGCAGCGAGGAGCCCGTTGATGGGTTTGTTTGAGAAGTATAGAGCTAAGAAATTCTTTGAATTCCTGCAGGGGTGGAAGGAAGGAGATCCGGCAACTCATCAAGGTGAGAGCTTGTGTAATTATGGGTTGGCGTGAAGGCACGTTCATTCTAACGCGGGGACCAGGATTGAATCTCGACAAGGATAGTATGAGGAAAGTATACCAACACTTCGGATTAGAACCCGGCACGCAAGACTTCATCGGACATGCCCTGGCACTCTATCTCGATGATGAGTGAGTGTGATCTCCCCACAATTTGCCAAGCTCACTGATATTTCTATTTCTCCACAGCTACATCAACAAACCTGCTCGCGAGACTTACGAGCGTATCGTCCTGTACACCACTTCTATGGCACGATGGGGTAAATCCCCTTACATCTACCCTCTCTATGGGCTTGGCGAGCTTCCCCAATCCTTCGCGCGTTTGAGTGCAATCTATGGCGGGACCTACATGCTCGATAAGCCGATTGATGAGATCGTGCTCAACAAGGATGGATCATTTGCGGGTGTCCGCAGTGGAGCAGAGACCGTCCGTGCTAAGATGGTCATTGGTGACCCGAGCTATTTTGGCGCAGGAAAGGAGGCAGAGGGTGGCAAGCTGAGGGTGGTCGAAGATGGTAAGGTGGTGAGGGCGATCTGTATCTTGAAGCACCCGATTCCTGGTACGGATGAGAGCGATAGCGTGCAGATTATTATCCCACAGAACCAGGTAAATAGGAGGAATGGTAAGCGTCTGTTTTGTGATGTTTTCGTACGAGTCATGCTCATAGTGTGGCATAGATATCTACATCGCGATGGTGTCCTCGACACACAAAGTATGCGCGGATAACATCTACGTTGCAATTGTCAGCACCATCGTCGAGACTTCCGCTCCTGAGAATGAAATACAGCCAGGTCTCCATCTCCTGGGCAGCATCTACGACAAGTGCGCACACTTCTTCACCTTTCTTTATCCCCATTCATTCCGACTAATCCAACAGATTCGTGACCGTCTCTCCCATATACACTCCCGTTGCCGACGGGAAGCAAGATCATATCTACATCACACGCTCGTACGATGCGACGTCACACTTCGAAACTGTCGTTGAAGATGTGCAAGCCGTGTTCAAGCGCGTAATGGGCAAGGACCTCGAGCTCAAGAAACGTGAATCTGATGTTGAGCAATGAAGGCAATGAAGGCAATGAGATCTTAACTCCACGGCCACTCTCTGCCAGAGTCATACCTTATACAGTGCACACCCGGATCAGGCAACAAAACCTTTCGTGCTAGTTTGTTTGTACTCTTTAGTCTTTCGCTCATTCACCCTCTCTACATTTGATTCCGGGTCTTCTCACTACATTTTTGCGAACAATTGAATCATGATTGAATGTATAATTATTACGCTTGATCTTGGACCTCAAGAGTAAGTATCGCCCAATGTTACAGCTACCCGCTTAGATTCAAGGTCTTAACACGCAGTTCTCATTTAGAATTCCAAAAGCCCACAACCCCATGAGAAGTGATAAAATCTACTAGGGATCAGACAAATGAAAACGAATCCAGACTGAACTCTGGCACTTGGACATCCTGCTTGGCGGATTTAAGTAGGCTACCGAGACCTGCCTTGCGTGCTAAGAGGTCACTCTCCTCTTTTAGAATCTCCTGCGTGGGTACCTTGACAAGCGAACGATCAGGAGAGACTCTGCGTGTTGGAGCTGGAGATGCAATGTCCATGTCAATCATAATTGACGAACGCTTGCGTAGCTTGGGATCCAGCACAAAAGATCTCCGCGATGTAGTATACGGAGTTGGTGGGGGTTCCGTCGGGGCAAGGACAGATATTGATGGGCGCTCAAAGGACCACGAACGCACGAGATCCAGCGCTAGTGCATGACAACCTGTAGAAAAGCTAGTCAGTCAAACTTAAACTCAACACATGATTGCATTCACCCATCCTGCAGAACACCCGGGCGATCTGGAGCACGAAGTTGAATTCAGAGCGCCCTGATATCTCGCTTGTGCCCTTGGCGGTTTGCAGCGTCTTGGAGCGGAGCTGGGAGAACAGTAATGCAAGACTAGGATCATCGTAGTGAGGTTCGCCGATTTCTGCTACTTGTATATCTAAAGCATCGGCAATATCTCGCAAGGGTGTCTAACCAAATGTATGAACTCTCAAGGGTTACATGGAAGAGCGACTTTACTTACCACTAATATCCTGACAGCGAAGTCCCTTCGGTTGAGCATCCAGAAGGCCCAGCTTCCAAGCCATCGATTACCTTCACGAAAGGCGGTAGGTACCACCATACTGTGTAGTATATCCCGCAGCACAGGTCCATCCGAGCCTCCTTCCACCACGCGAGCGAGAGCGATCGCCAGCTGGAGATCTGACAGATGCCTGAGGCAAACATGAACGGCGTCTTTCAGACTCCCCCCCAAGAGGAAGAACGCAGCAGCGTACTCTAAAGCGATCATGTAGTGACAGAATCCATAGGAGGGTATGGAAACCTACCAAATCTCTGCTTTCCTAGCAGAGCATACGCATTCTTCAGTGCTGCAGTCTTCCGTTTCGGCTCGTTGAAGTCGTTCGCGAGGAATCTGAGCATAATGGCTTGTTCTCTGTGCCACGCAGCTTGCTTCCATAGGCCATGCACCAGCTTCACCTTGCCCAGTGCGAAATAGAAGAGTGAGCATGCTGTAGGGTCACGATTATCGCCAGCCATGTATTCATTTCGTGCGATGACTTCCATGTGAGCCCTCTACATACCCCCGAAACTCAGCATGGCTCGACACACAGTGCGAAAGTGACATACCAAGGATTCAACCGAATTCAGCCATATGAAGACCCCAAGGGCTCGGGCATCAGACCAGAGCATCCTTCCATTGCACGCTGCCGTAGATGTGCTTAACAAAAGTTCTTGGCTCTCACTGTGGAAGGCCCAGACCATATCACGATATCGCAGGCGTTCCCTCCAACCGGTTGATCGTGGTATTGCGCCGTTGGAGCGTGGGCTGCTGGGATCAGATGTGACTCGACGGTTGAGGATATAAAACGACCGCATAGAGATCACATAGCGAAGGCCGTTAGCGTCCAGTGCTCGTCTCTGTTCTTCGATCTACACACCAGGTAAGTTGGTGATGGTTAACCATACATTCGCACACTGACCTCGAGGGTTGTCTGAATGAGAACCAGAAGATGTGCGTGCTCATTAGGAGTCAAATGAGGAAGAGGTCGCGTTTCAAGTTGCTCTATAAGTGTCTCCACCACATGGCGGGAGAAGACGGTTTCATCCGGTCTTCAAAATGTGAGCAATTTCCGTAGAGTATTATAGGGATATACACTCACAACGAGTTTTCCTGCGGTGTGCTAAACAGGAAGTTATACCGTTTTGAAGGTTTGATGTTCTGTAAGAATATTATCACGAGTGACGACAGAGTCTTGAAACAACTTACAGATATCACATGCTGACCACGCAGGTACTGTTCCACCGGAAAGGCATTCCAGTGAAAATCCTGCGTAGGATCTTCGTGTATAGCCTTCACGACCAGAGATAGAGTAACGATAATCTGCTTCACCAGCTCCACCTTACCTACAAAAGAATTAGATCAATTTCCTATCCCATCCACAATACTTACCCCAAAGCAAGCACTGCAGAAGCATTTGCGGATGGTAATCCTCCAGGGGTCCATTATGTCGAGCAATATACTGAAACAGGGGTTCCTGGTCCTTTCGAAGTGCTATTTGACCAAAGAGAAACAACTGGTGACTAGCTGCGATCAAGAAGGACCCGTTTGCGAGCCATATTGAATCGCAGATCGGATATGAGATATAGCTGGCGAGGACTCAGTCGATTATCAACGCTTGTTGAAACACCAAACGTACTTTCTGAGATCTACTTTCCAACAAATAGCCCATGCAGGGTCATCGTTAAAGTAAGTTTTCCTTTGTTGGCACAATAGCTCAACATGATGCGTGAAACCAACAGCCAGAATTGACTGGTTATCGGGCGTTGATGTCCAGTCCAAGTCACTGATATGTTCAGAAGTACTATCGAAAGGATGGATAAGACAGTGTTGAAAACAGACTGACTCGCTCACCTGAATATTCTGCGGTGCTCGAGACCTGAGGCGAATTCAGATTCTTTCGAGTCCCAGATCGTAAGCTCTTCGCCATCCGGTAGTCGTACAACTGATATCAAAACGGCATATATGTCAGCTATCACAGCTCTGTATAATGAAGAATAAGTTGTTCACCTAGTACAGACTTTTTCGCAGAACTGCAACTCGCCAGGGAAAAATTCTTCCTTCCTGTCTTGACCTTGCCTGTGCATCTCCACCCAGAGGATGTTCCTTCCTCAGCTATCCAGAACGAAAGCTCGCCATCGTCAGAGATACTGAGTAATGTATCATGTTCCTCCAAAGAGCTATCCCTACTCCATGACATTGGATCGACGGGGATGATTAGCTTTGGCGTCTGGGCCAGTGGCAAATTGTTCTGGGAATGCAGACGTAGGGTTGGATTAGGATTACTGTCAATATATATGTATACGATGGAACTGTCTGAGGTCAAGCCCACAATGCATTCATGCACTGTCTTCGAGGGTGCCGAAAATAAATCGGTGATAGAAGGGACTGTAAGCGTCGAAATGGGCTTCGAATGTAGAGTCAAGACCGAGGTTTCGGACGAGTACGTCGCTAGTAGCTTACCTGCACCACCAATCAGGCTACGTGTCGTGCAAAACGAGAACATCTTACCACCATCCAAAACAACGACATGGTCTGCGTTAGACCATCGTCTTCCTCGGGTAAGCTGAGACCCCCCTTCAATGACCCGCCAAACTTCCCCTCCATCAGCGCGTACGACTGCAACGCCTCTTCCAGCGGGCGTCCTAACCAGTCTTCGTATCTTGCTCTCCTCATGGGGCAACCTATCAAGACCCTTGGCATTAAGGTGCAGTCCTGCGGACTGGCCATCAAAGAAGGCCGAGGGTGACACCTCGAATGTAGTCAGGGGAGTAGATGTTACCATGGTTAAACTGGTGGCATCAGGATGTGGGAAAAGGTACAGATGAGAAGGAAGCTGAGAGAGGACATTCAGACTTGTATGTGAAAGGGCAAATTGACGTATGAGCGTCGGAGGTCTCCGGTCAACGTTCTGCGACCCGTTTGAATTTGCGTCAAATGAATAGACATGTTTAGCACCTACCGCGACGGCACTGACAAGCATAGAGCCATCCCCAAGAGCGCGAACAAAGAGATCCCAACCTTCTTCATCAATTTCTCGCAACCTCTTGACCTGAGGACTTGCGTCTTCGGTAGCCGACGCTAGGACGGCTTTGATCGTCCGCCGAACGACTTCTTTGTCCAACCACACGACGGTAGACTTCCTGGGATGTGATCCAAGTTTTGCCGCAATGAGGAACGGAAGCGAAGAGAAAAGGTCAAGGGACGCATGTAATTGCAAACGATGCGGTGCGTCAATCACAGGGAGGAATATCCGCAGCGTAGAATCAGACGTGATGGTGTAGAGTCCGGGATCATCACTGCACCCCATGTGTAAGCCTCGTGTCAAAAATAGTGTTTGAAATGCTCGACCTTCGTGATGCCTGAGAAAATCTCCACATCAGGTCCGTAACGGGCCTGGGGTGAGGAATGGCTTGCACCAGGCGGCGGGAAGTAGTTGAATATAATCTAACCAAATCATCATACTGTAAATCATAATTTAGTAGGTAATAAGGGAGGGGCGCTAGGTCCCGTACGTGAGATGTAGTGGCAATAAATGCAAGCGTTGGAGCAAATTTCACGAGAGACGGAGTTGCCACCCTGACGAGTGAGGTGAAATTGCTATTGAGGCGAAGGAACGTGCATCGCTGTACCTTGCTTCCCACTTCTTTGACCATGTGAGAAGGTCATTTTCCAAGATCAACGTGTAGACGGATAGGCCGTTCTGACTGCCAACTGAGAGAAGACCTGAATGGAAATCAACAATTGATGCGCAAAGGGCACACAAGACTAGTACCAGATCTGCAGTCCAAAGCTGTGACGGGGTCACCGTCTTGAAAGGAAATGGAAGAGTGAATTCTCCAGGTATTGTTACCTGACAATGACCATGCGGCGATGTGCATGTCCATGGAAGCAACTATCTACTTCGAGTATGAAATTAGGCGTGGCAGGATTAGGAGGGGGAGTAAAGGAGGAGATGCACGTACGACTTTCATGGCGGAGTCGACTGCCACGCAAGATACAGTTTGATTGAGGTGCTGGGTGCCAGGATAGATTTCCCCGAAGGTGAGCACGCGTACGAGGTTAAGAGTACTGGCATCCAAGATTACTACGGTGTCTGCAGAGGGATACAGCTAATTGAAGAGGATCTTAATCAGTATGAAGTTGGGCGAATGACTCGGAAGTGCGCACTATGAGGGTGACATGAGGTAGAACCAGCTGGTGAAGTGCACCAACTGGACAGCCAGTGAATGTTTTCAGGAGATCTAGCATCTGTGCAGCGAATGTGAGTTCAGATTGTTTAATTCACGCGGTCCATGCCAGGACGCAGAGAGTAGGCTGCCTGACAGTGTAAGCTTTACCGCCGCAAGGTGAAGGAGGGCAGGCTTGTTAAATATGGTTCTGGAAAAGCGCTTATGACTGTTTCTGGCAAGATCGGTTTATCGGTAGCCCCCTTCGTCATAATTCGCAGACTGCGCCCAGTGCGCGGCTTTGCCACTCCTTGACGTTCCCTCTCGCCAGCCTCTCAGTGCTAGCTAACTCATACCAGAATGCGCCTCTGGGGCTGCATACCACTCACTCTCCTGGCTCTGGTAGCTCTTTCTACAACTACTCAAGTTGCATGGAATTCAGATGCAACCATCCAGTCCAACACATTGGTTGACGTTCTCAATAATGATGAGGACTATTCGTCACTCCTATCTCTTCTGCAGAAAGCTAAACTCATACCAACGTTGAACAAGTTGAATGGCAGCACCCTTTTCGCACCAACCAACGACGCAATTAAACGTCACGATCTTTGGAGGTCAGCCCTCGAATATCCTAACTTGCTCAAAGACAATGTGCAAGAGGAGCTACGTCAGCAACTGTTCTACCACCTCATTAATTACTCCGTAACTGAAGACCCAAAGGATTCGACTACACTGCAAGTTCTTGATACACTCCACTTCCCCAAACTCTCCCTGGATCCTCCGACTAACAAGCCTCCCCCATGGATACCATTACCCGAGAGCAGTCTGGGAAACAACTCTCAGAAGTTACGCCTCACTTCACGAGATGGCGTAGCCTGGGTCGGTGTCGACGCTTTTGGCAAAGGGGGTATCGAGGTAAAGAAACAGAAGGTGGAGGCGGCAAATGGTGTTGTGTACGGGATTGCTCACGTCCTCGAGGTTCCACCCCACCTCGGTTAGTTTCCTCTTCTAACCCGCATCATATCACTGTCTCACCCACCCACCCAGGTCGCGTCCTGTCTCATGAACCGTCGTTATCATATATCCAGAAGGTCCTCACACCTAGCATGCTCAATGTCATCAACTCTACCTCTGAGCTTACGTTGTTCATCCCCGTCGATTCTGCATGGGAAGCACTCGATTCAATTGAGCGTTTATACCTCGAAAGCCAATTTGCTGCGGATGATCTCCTGCGCATACTCAACATGCATACTGTTGTCGAGAAGAGTGTCAGATGGTCGGACACTTTCGACTCAACCACCACCTGTAAGCAGCCATGCGTATACGTAATTATTGCGTTGACATTGGGAGTGCAGTGACTACCGAATATGGATCCAAATTGGAAATCGTCATCTCCGAAGGAAAGACTACAGTATCAGGCGCTACCCTTTCACAGCCCGATATCTACGCGAGTAATGGAGTCTTACACCTCGTGTCCTCTCTACTGGTTCCACCAGGAGCCCTTCAGCTAACTCCTGAAAAATACCTTCTTACACTTAACTGCACTTCATTTATCTCTCTCATACACTCAGTCGATCTTACCCATCTCATCAATGATACCGAGACTCAATACACCATCCTAGCACCGAAGGACGATGTTTTATCCATTTTCGAGAACAACGGCTTACCCAAAGAGGGGAGCGATGAGCTGAAGAGGATGTTGCAGTACCACTTTCTCCCTGGGAAATGGACGCCCGAGAAGTTGGCGGATGGCATGCTACTAGAAACTGTACTTCAGGAGCCAGGACTTGATGGCGGGAGACAAGTCATGCACGTAGAGGTCAACGACGATGAGAAGCAGGATGTTCCATCCAGACATATCAAATTTGGCGGAGCTGGCATTACTGGAGAGCACAGTGAGTGATTTTCAGACGACGCAGTTTGCTCGCGCTGAATCTCAGCCAGTTGATATCAACAATGCTGTTGTCTACTTTATCTCGTCACCTCTGGAACCACCTGTGGACCCGCTTCAAACAGCTCTACCCTCTCTTGAGTTGTCTTCGTTCCTTGCCGCAGTCTTCTCCACGTCCATTGCGGATGTCATCAAAAAGACGCCCCGTGCAACGTTCCTCATGCCTCACAATGCTGCTTTCAAGCGGCTCGGCAAGCTGGTCAGCGACCACCTGCTAGCTGCTTCATCCAAGACGGACTTGGAGAACGTTATAATGCACCATATCATAGACGGTATTGAATACTCCCAGAGCCTCGTCGGCGGCTCTCTGCGCACTTTCGCCACCCTTGAAGGATCTGATCTACAACTGGAGCGCCTATCAAATTCATCCGTTATCGTTAGCCCCAGCGGTGGCTGGGCTGGCATGAAGAGCGCGTTATATCCGACAAACATGCTCACCGAAACTGGCGTGATACACGAGTTGTCGGATCTTATGATCCCGCGATCTGTGGAGTTAAATGTAGGAAAGCTTATGAAAGCGGCCAAGGCCACCACTATGATTAACATGGTCACGAAAGCTGGATTCGACTGGATCCTGAATGGGACTGCTCCTCCTGAAGGTTTAAAATGGGCAGACCAGGGTTTAGGTGGGGCGAGTTGGACCCTACTTTGTCCGACGGATGATGCGTTCAAGAAATACAACCTTACACAGCTTCTCGAGAATATCGACGTTCTTCGCGCGCTCGTCAGCCAACACCTCATTCGCACTCCATCATCTACAGGAGAATCTGGTTCATTTGACGTCTTCGACGCCTTGAATAACAATCGCCCCCTTCCGCTGGAAGATTTAGGCGAGTATCCCACTCTCCTCTCGCCTTCTTCTGCGTATGGTGATATTGTCTTCCGCACGTTGGACGACAAGGTATCCCATTACATGGTCGGGATCAAGAACGCAAGGGGAACAGACAAACAAGCTGACTGGGCACGCGTCCTAACATGGGGTCGCACAACGACGGGCGGAGGTACGGGCGGCGTCATCACCGTCGACCGCATGCTCGTCCCGTATCATCCGCTATGGTGGTACGAATATTTCGTGCCGTCCTTCGTGGGAGCGCTTGGCGTTGGGTTGATGGGGATGTTCTTCTATGGTGTCCGAGCAGTCTGGAGGAGGGATGTGACAGAAGCCACATATGAGCCGGTTGGTGGGTTTGGACAGGACGACAGTACTTGATGAATCATTACAGATACTTGACGACTAATTTGAAGACTCTATGTGACATTACTTATGCTACGATTTTCTAAAGTGCAACTCGAGACAAGCCAGCTTGCATAATCCAGGATGTGGGTTTCTCTGTCCAATTGTTAGATCATACTTGCGGGGGTGGAAGCAGTTTGATCGTTGATGGAGGAGTTTGATCGGGGAACCGGCTGCAAATCATGTGACAAGCTAATCCCGACGCGTGAATATCATATGAAAGCGCATCCGAAGGGTCCTCGTTTCCTTGTCGGAGTACCGCAGTGTATTCTCCACTTACCATTCATTCTCTTTTCTTTTCTCATACCCGTACCAAGACTTCGCACCGCCCACCATGGTCAGAACCACCCTTCAATTGGTGCAGTACGCTTACACAATTTCTTAGAGCAGCGAAGCACCAGCAGCCGAGGAGGCCAAGAACTCAGCAATTGACAACGTAAAATCGTTCATTGCAGGAGGTTTTGGAGGAGTTTCTGCTGTCCTTGTGGGTGAGAAGGCTTGACTCGCGCATCCTGACCTACATTGATCCGTTTTTAGGGCATCCTTTTGACCTGACCAAGACGCGGTTACAGACCGCGGCTCCTGGCGCATATACCGGTGCAATTGATGTTGTCAGGAAAACGTTAGCTCGAGATGGTGTTACTGGGTGAGTGGCTGCATCTCTGCTCAAGGCTACTCTCAATCGTCAATCAATAGCTTGTATCGTGGAATGGTACCTCCACTCCTGGGAGTCACTCCAATCTTTGCAGTGTCCTTCTGGGTAATACAAGTACTTATATCCAAATTACTCGTCTTTGCTGAGACTGTTACCTTCAGGCGTACGATGCCTCCAAGAATTTGATACTCACACTCACACCCAAGCGTACATCCGAAAAACTTTCCACAGCAGAACTTGCCGCTGCCGGTTTCATGTCTGCCGTACCAACGACACTGATTACTGCACCTGTTGAGCGAGCGAAGGTTCTGCTGCAGGTGCAAGGTCAAGGAGGTTCGGGACCCCAATACAAAGGTGTCTTCGATGTTATGAAGCACCTTTACAGAGAAGGTGGTATGCGGAGTATCTTCCGAGGCACTGGCGCAACTATTGCTCGTGACGGACCAGGTAGTGCCGTGTAAGTTTACATTTGACGTTCGAGAACACTGAACTGAATTGACGTCCCTCAGTTACTTTGCGGCGTATGAAGTTACCAAGAAGGCCCTGATGCCGGCTGGGTCGTCAGCAGGAGACCTTAACCTAGGCGCCATCATGTTCGCAGGCGGAACTGCAGGTGTCGCAATGTGGTCAATAGCTATACCCCCAGATGTAAGGCCTCAAGGACTGTAACCTCTCCAGCATTGTTTTCACGTTGCTTCAACAGGTTTTGAAATCCCGTATACAATCTGCACCTTCTGGCACATATTCTGGACTTTTCGATTGCTTCAGAAAGACCGTAGCGCGTGATGGGATTACTGCATTATGGAAAGGCCTTGGTCCAGCGATGGCCAGAGTACGTCATTTCCATGATTGTGCCGAACAATGCTTACTATGTTACTTTACTTCAGGCTTTCCCAGCTAATGCTGCCACATTCGTACGTTTTGTTCCTCAATCTGACTTTGTTACTGTGCTCTAATCAGTATTGGTTATGGCAGCTTGGTGTCGAAGCCTCGCGGAAGTTAATGGATGGTTTCTTCTGAATGGTTCACGATTTTATGGAACATATATGACGAATAAAATTCATCACTGGGCTGAAGTTGTGCCACAAGGAAGTTCAGTTTGTTACGCACATGAGCAATCACGTCTCCGCAACTACAGCCCCTCACTGTGACGCCTCCATCCATTCTCCCCGTATCTCCTCAACCCCTGGCATTGTCACGAAGCTGCATGGTAGGCTCCTACACTACGCCTTCATTTGACGTGGTGACCGGACTGTTCACGGCACAGGGCATGGATATCGATCTTCCATAAGTGTCCCTTTACAGTCATTTCATCTATTCTCATCTACGACACAAGTTGATCACTCCGTCAAAACGTTGACCATTGTCATGAAATTCATTGCCAGCAGATCATTGTGCACCGCATGAATGTTACTTACAACTTACAAGACAACAATAGCATCCGTGAATTCCCACCATGTGAATCAGTAATCTGTTACACCTTTCTCGATTCCTTCGAACCCCTGAGCAAACAAAGTTCGGACACCTCACGTTATTCGCAATGACAAGACCCATATAATTTAACGAATCTGCATTTGTTACAAAGTGTTAATAAAGGAGAGCTAGTACACTAAAGTTAACATGTCGAAGACGTGACAAGGAGAAGATCGAACCGACAAAGCTGAAGTTAAAAGTGGGGGAGGGAAGCATGCAGGGAAGTGAGGATATGTGAGACCGTTGTGTATAGTATCTGCCAGCTCGGCGAGTCGCGGCTAGTACGACATCAAGCTTAATTAAGCTAAAGCGAAGATGTCGAACGGAGTCTGGGCCAGTGGGGTCTTTTCCTTGTGAGGGTGTCCCGGACTTTTTTCGCTCAGGGTTTGAAGTCGTTCGAAGGAACCAAGAAAGATCCGAATGATAACAGCATGAACAGCCATGAACGCCAGCGCTCAGGGCTACTGTGAGATTGCCGATACATCAGGATCTCATAAAGCACTGTAGAATCACCCCGGTCTCATCACACTTCCTTCTGCCCACCATGGCTGCACCTCCCGAAGTAACAACCAAGAATCTCACTGGAAAATATATTATGGTTCGGTTATTCAGGTTATGTGCGCCGCAGGGACAATTCTGATGATATTGCCGCCCACTATGGTGCCACACAGAACAAGACATTGAGCGATGACAGCGACGATATCCTCAAGCTCCAAGGCGTATCTTGGTTCAAGCGACGTGCCATCTCAATGTTTACGTTGACGCTTGTGGTAAAGCACTATTCCGATGAGGGCGGCCTTGAACATGTAGACATCGAACAGACTCTATCTGGCGGTATCTCGGGCACGAATGAGTACCGCACTCTTGATTGGGAGGAACGTAGCCAAAACGACGATGTTTTTGGTGCTGTGATAGGACAATCAAAGAGAGTCAAGGTTGAGGAAGTGGAAGATGAATTCCTGAAGACTGGCTGGACGGAAGACGCAGTTGAAGATGGGTTGATCCTCGCTGTAGCCCGGAGCGATACTCCAAAAAGTGGTATGGAGTGGAAGGCAGAACTGGTATGATTTATTATTTTATCTTACTCGTCCCTCGAGCTCATATTCTTCAGACATGGGGGTTTGAAGTATTAAATGGCGAAAGGAGATACGCTAGACATGTAAAGTTCACATCATCGGATAAGAAGGATGGTCCGATCTTCAAACACTTGTATTACGATTACGGTGAGTCACTTCTCGCAGTGCTTTATATTACATGCTCATGATCCTAGCTGGACCCAGCTGAACATCACAGGCCTTCGTTTGCCTTTGTCAAAGGGTTCATACCGCTCGCTGATAACCTTGCGCTTGCACTATGTATAATATATATCCAATGTACACACTCCTCCCTCTTGGACTGCTGAGCAACCTAAAATCAATCGATTCAGCTCTCACACAATTCGAGCCGTTTTTGCAAGTGGGCCGAAATATAGCTGAGCTCGAACAGAAGTTTTTGTTGAGATGAGGACCATAGTAGTCTGTAGATGAAGCAACTTAACGCTCGGCAACCATGTCAGCAAGTACTCAGGCGCCTGTCTCGGCTATAGGTCATTAATATGAACCAACAGTTATGAGCTTTAGTTATGTCCGACTCCAAGAAAAAATACAAGTCGTCCAGTCAACCACGAGCTGTATCTGCTTCTGAGTATGTCCAACCTGTTCTGTAATCACTCGATCTAATCACCACTCCGAATTGCTCGTAATTTGGGCAATTTCGAGACATGGTCATCACATCAATGTTGTGAACAAGTTTCGCTCTCTGACCTCCCCTCCGACTTTCAAGAGGATGTGGACAATCTCTTTGATACCACAAAGCGAATTCCTCGCTCCTGGTTAGACATGGTAAGCGGCTCGTGTAGTATCAAGTCTCTTCATGATGATCATATGCAACTCGTGCAGTCTTTCGACTGTAGCCCAGGTTTTGCCAAGTTTATAACAGATGCTTCACAAACGGCACCAGAACTCTTCTCCGCCGACCTCCGTGCAAACAATGAACTATTTGAAGACGTATGTGTCGTTTTCAGTGCATGGAAGCGTTTGGCAAAAATGAGAAGCTCCAAAGAGAAATGGTCTGAGGCGGACTTCGTGGCTAACGTGTGAGGTATTGGTCGAACATTGAAATACAAGTCTCTGACATATTCCAGATACAACTTATTCCGAACTTCTGCAATCAGAGAAAGCACCTTCCGGTGCGTCCTATCTCTTCTACGTTTGTCGTTGAGCGAATTATGAACGACAACAGGGTGCAATGCGCAATTTCGCTCCCACAACCACAAGACACATTTCAAAACGCCCTCGATGTGCCTCGCGTGTTGAATACGAAAACCGTCATCCCTGACTGCGCAATATTCATTCCCGCTTCACGGACTCGACCATTGTCGCATTCTGCCAAGTCACCATATAAGCTCCTCAAGAACCACCCTGCTGTAGTCAAAGCTGGGAATGCGGCCAAGAGATCCTCTTTCAGGTACCAGAGTACCCCGTGTGCCCAGCTTCCTGATATGCCTGGCTTTGAGTTCGCAAGCAGCTTTTGGGAGGATAAGAAGCCAGTGCATGCTCTTCTTGATGACGCGTATCGCCAGAACCGCATGTCAACAACTGCTGCTGTTCGGCATTTACACTCCATTGGTATCCATGCTCCTGTCACGGGGCTTATTTGGGCAGATGGAGTTGTCCGCGCACATGTTGATTGGTGTGAAGAATCAGAGGGAAAGACAGTATGTCGATTGTCATTCTAGTCTGAATTATCTTACGAAGTTGTGGCATTGCAGGTCGTGATGTCTGCCCCGTATTGTGGTCCCCAAGATCGATCATCAAGCGACGTGTTTCACGAGTGGAAACTTGATCGTCCAAGCGACATTCTGCAGGTTTACTTCCTTGTTCGGAATATTGACGAGTGGACCACAGGCAAATTCTCAGAATATATTGTCCGGGGTGTCAATCAAATGGTGGACAAGCTGTCCTCCAGCGAAAGGACATATAAACCCTGGAAATGGGTTGGGGACCTGGCACCTCCATTAAAGGCCAACGCGCTGAAAGAGAATCACAACATTTCTGTTACCACAGTTGTGACTTCAGATGCGTCTCCCTCTCCACCTAAGCCCAAGAGCAGACGACGGAGACGCAGGTCCAGTAATTGATACCCTCGGACTGTCATGGACGACAATTTGCCTGTGCTACATTGATTGTTGTAATTCAAAACCTACACCATCGAAGTGTTATACAATGAAGTACATACAGATCTCAACTTCTATTTCCACACAGATGGAATTTTGGTGATAACATCTGCCCACTGTGACAAGCGATTCTCCTCCCATTCCTCTATATAAGAAAGGCCAGCATTAGCACGGCGTCCCTCCTCCACTCTCAGACGTTTCTCAGCATCACACCAGAAGAAGACCCACGAGCCCATCCGCATGTGGCCGGAGCTGCGCTCAAAGTACCACTTATTAATAGGGTTGTCATCACGACTCCGCCAAACAAGGTCTCGGCCTTCACCCTTGCCCTCCTTGCCCCCATTTGGGTTGATGGAGAACGGGTGGCCCAGACCATAAGATTCGTCGTGGAGGGCGACCCACAAGAAGTCAACGGTGCCGTCACCCTGATGACTGGGTAATACAGCAAATTTGTCGAGATATGAGATGGGTTCAGAGGAATCGGGTGAGGGTTCGTTGGTGACGATGGCAGCGCCGACATAATCTCCTGCGATCACGACAAAGTCGAGGGTCTGTTCTAGGCGCTTGTAGAAAGCGTCAGCATCGATGGTGCGCTTGAAGGAGGTTTCCAAGAGATAGTTCATCTTTGCTTTATCAATATCTGCAAGGCTGCGGATGACTTGTATTGGGAGACCGCGACGCAGAAGAGTGGGCGTGTCCCGCGTGAGCTTTCGGTTACCTTGGAGAAGTGCATGAGGCAGGCTCGAGCTAACGGCGGGCTTGTTCGTGATGAGGTTGGCGATGAGGGAACTGGGTGAACGGTGAGACACCATGATGGCAGATGATGTAGGCGGCATGTACGCTAAGCAGGTACGAGCGAGGGACAAATTTGAAAGCGAAGAGTGCTTTCCCTTGGACCATAATGGATCGTAGGTATCGCGGATATAGTTATACTCGGAGGTGAGGTTGATGAGGAGATGAGGGAAACCTGTCCTGGCATAGGAAGGGACGCCTCCTTCCCGACTGATAATCATCAGTCGCAGAGGAACGAGGTTGATGTCTTGAGAGTAGTCTGCATGAGGATCACAAGGTCTTGAGTTCATGTCTTTGTCATCAAGTGCAGTAGTTTCGACCATGCCACGAGCAAGGGCTCCGAGAACGTCATTAGCATCTATCCGTACAGATCTGCAGAAGGAGTCCAAGGCGAAAGGAGGAAGAACAGGGATCTCCCCGGCACGAAGAGCAGAACGGATAGCGACAAGGTCGGATGGGAAGACATGTGCTTCAGGGGGAATAAAATCACGAGGCTCGGGAAGCTGGTCATCATCTGGCTTAGGACCTAGTCGGACAACGGTACCGAGGACGGGGCGCGCCTCGGCACCTTGTGCTTCTAATGCGGAGACAACCCGCATAACTTCTTCGATGATAGCGGAGCGCTCGCCATCATCGCCTCTGACCTGATCATTTTCGACAACGATGACGCTGACAAGTCCGAGTGTCTCGAGGTAGACCATGCCCCTGGCGATGCTATCGAGCTGCTTATTTGTGAACGGACCCTGGAGTTTTACGAGAGCAGTGCGACGATAGACAGGATTCAAGATAGAAGACAAGATGGGGCTCGGGCCAGGCTTAACCTGTTCTGGTTGTTTATCAGATTTATCTGGGGCTGCTTTTGGAAACGATGGCGTCGAATCATTGAGAATAGTGGATGGGAAAACGGCGGGATGTTCCGGAACTGGTGGACGAACGCCAAAATTCGCGAGGTAAGATTTAGTATCCCGCAGGGATGGATTGGCCCTCAGGAGGGAGAGAATAAAGTCCTGCTGGAAGGTTAGGTCGTTGTCGAAAAAATCAATTAAGACAGACACATACATTATCTGGTGGGTCGAGATCATCGACCTCGACGGTGGGCGGAGGCTGACGAAGACTTCGAATAGTCTGTGGCAAATCGGGAGTCAAAATATCCGCTCTGTAGGATTAAGCTATACGTACGGCGTAAAAAGCCCTGAACGTCTGAGTACGACGTGCTTTCAAGGCTGAAGCTGCGACGGGGGACAAGATACGAGGGCCATGGAGGATAGTATGTGAGAGCATTATGATGACAACTCGACTGGGGATGTGCGATTTTAAGTGGCAGGTAAAATGACATTTAGGCAATCCTGTACATAAGGAAGAAAGATCAGTGGAAATCTATGAAAGGAACGCGCTGGCAAGCAGCCATGGTCAAACAAAGCGCCAATGGTTGGCCAAGTCCACGCAGTCATAGCCGACAACGTCTGGCAAAACTTTCTCGATTCCTTCTAAATTAGGAAATTCCATTCGTTCGGTCGGAGGTTGCTCATACCAGTGACTCAAGCTGTAACTTGCCACTTCATTTCTTGATCTGAGTCCATTTATGCCACCCAATCGGCGTATATTCATGAGCAAAACAAACGCATCATGAGACTGAGGCTAAGCCCATTCATAACACTGAGCCTGGCTGCAAAAATTGCGCAAATCGACGTCAGCGCCTCAGGAACGTTATGTGCTAACGGATCTACTCAGCATCAAGCATACCGTGCGTTCTATTCCGAAATATCCTTTGTTCACGTAGCGCCACAGTGTTTATACAGGAAGGATAGGGAACGTGTATCCAATCATGATAACCCAATTAACGATCACGATAGCGCCCTTGTCTGGCCATGGACAACTTCCAGTGTAATAATCAGGAATGACTTCTGCTTCTGCAAACAGATTTATCGATGATGAGTAACTAGGTAATATTTCCTGCAACACGACACGCAATATCGACTTGAATGACGTGCTATTTCCACTAGCACGGATCTCATCTTATCATACGGCCATCTCAGGGCTGTTATGTATCTTACACGAGTGGTCCGCAAGCGTAAAGGCGCCGACATAGAATAATACTCGCTGTTGGTGTCCCTAACATGGGTTACAAGAGGTACTAACATGTTATGCTAACATTTATTTCTGCTTCGAGACACATCCTGTAGAATATGAAAACTCATTCTGGTATGCCACTCGCTAAAAGAATCTGTACTTGGACCAGAAGCTATGGCTTTTGGGAGACAATTTACTGTTTGATATGTCTATAATTTGTGTTGACTTACAAGCGGGACAGTCACAATATGAGGAGATGTAGCTTGCAGTACTTCAATCGATGGTCCTGGAAGAAACAAGTATGACGAAAAAGCGTTGCAAGTACGGAAATTAATCTCCACCGCAGTACCGCTATTAATATTGATGAGCCATTTTCCCGAAAACACGATTCTGATTTTCATAACCGACGCCGCTTCGAATACGAAATTTCAGAAAGGCGGAACAGATGTCCATTTGCGAGGGCACTGCAAGCCTCAAGGCGCCTGCGAGCATGCTGACCAACCTATCCAAACCGTGCCCAACAACCTGCCCATCTGCTCGCTTGGGGTTGGGTGCCCTACTCGATCGCTACGTAGGTTCCCAGCTGCAGGAAGCTTTGCAAATAAAATGCGGCGCTCCGTGCCATACACTAATTTTTTTTTCAATATTATCACTGGTTGCGCCAACGGACCGAGTTCATCAACTGTCCAGAATATTGGCGTTCCTTGACTCGGTTTGGCTTATGTCACTTGAACATATAGTATTTGAAGTTGGCTGGCTGCTGCGCAATTGGAAATGTAGGGCCCAGGTAGCCTTGAGGGGTAGCCTTTTTAAGTATTTTTGGAAAATCGCAATGGTCTCTTCAGATCTGGAGATCTGCACTGCTCAAAAAGTGAGAATGCGAAGATGCCGATGACTAGACTGCAGATGGAATGTTAGAGAAGCATTCGGTACGGTAAGCGTGCGGCATGCTTACATCCACCAAAAGAAGGCTGTCTTCGCTGCACATGACAGCAGCGAAAAATGGTTCGGGAGAAGAACATGGAGTTAAAGTACGCTTGACAACCCGGTAGGGTAGACTCGTGTGGATTTCGTTCGCAAACACCTCGCGAATCACCGTCGTATCATGTACATGATGGCTGATACCACCTTGAACTTTGGCATCTCGCTTCATTGCGAGTTGGTTGAAGTCCCGTATCTCCAAAGTCTGAGGAGACGTATGGGTCGGCTCAACAAGAGACACGAATTTGGTCCCGAATACGTAGCACACCCAGGGAGAAGGCTGCGACAGAGACTGCATCAAGCGCGTCCCTGTGGGGCCCCACTCATCCCACTTGATTTCATAGGAGTGGACCTCTTGTTTAGGAAGGGCTTCGATATGGGATAGCAAAGTGTTGGCTGGAACGAACATATCGTAAGAGGCGATACGGCCATTATTCACCAAGGAGACTGTCATGATGAAAAGCCTGTCCCCAGGTGCCGTTGAGAAGGGTAACCGAGCCTCTGGATTAGGCTGCCAGGCAGGTGACGGATCAGAGCGGATTGAAAAGGTCTGCGGGCTGGTCCAGAAATCAAATTCGGGCCACAGAAACGCGCAAAAATAGTTTGCCCCAAGGTCAAACTTTTCGCTAGATGGCTGGGTCATATCAAACACGTAGAGGTGGGCCTGTATGTTTATAGCCTCGGGACCAAAGAGGCTGCCTACTAGCAAAAAGCGATTGCTGAGGAACGCGAATGTCGCAATCTCGGAACTAAAGCATGCCTAGTAAGGATGACGATCAGAGAGTGGTCCCATAGAACCCAGAACAATTACCAAAATAACTTTGCCCGTTGTCCAGTCCCATATGGTAAGTTCAGGGTCTGCACCAAGTTCGGTGTGTGTGAGTAAGATACCCAGAAGATTATCGCACACTTGTAATGTGTACGCTGCTTGAACGTTCTGCGCATCGAAGTCATGAACGAGAATGGCTGGTTGAGGCGCTAATCTGTGCCTGTCTCCTGTGGTGAGGGAACGTAAATGGATCCGAATGCTACGGGTAGTGACGTTGGTATTGGTATTAGGGCTATACTAGATGTGTCAGATTTGGTAAATATACAGCATTGAAGTAACATACAACGAGGTGGGCTCCTCGATAAGCACTAGAAGATCTTGCGCAGGATCCATGGTAAAGTCTCGAACATGTATGTCCAGCGCCACACCCCATGTTTTTTCTTCGATTTTTCTATACTTTGATGGCAGCTGACGGAAGTGAAGGACATTTGGCGTGCTAGATTGCGCAAACACGTCACCATATAACTCCCAGATGCGTCCCTGCATCATCGGTATGTCCTGTGATTCTACCCATCTCAGAGACTCCCATGCAGCATTGCGTTCCTTAAGAAGTGCAAGCCTATCTGAGGTGGTAAATGGGCTTGGAGGGCCGTCCGTCATCCCAGACACAGCAAGCTCGATTTCATATTGAGCACTATCTCCTTCTAGTATTGAACGGAAGAATGTGCAAACCTGTATAACATGAGTGCGGTCGACTTTCGAGAATACTTATCCATTGTGCGCACCTCCCGACACACCAATATCGTTCTCCAGTCCAGCAAAGCAAAAATCCTGATAATGAGTTCCACAGGCAGCGATGTCAACATCAGATCTTCCTCGTTCGTAAGTATCATGATGATTCAAGTAGTATGGTAACCGGTTGGTCAATCGGATGTGCCCCATACACGTGACCTACAGATCAAAGTTAGCGGTGGTTCTTGTTCTCTTCTCATTCGACCAGTTCTCAGACATATCTTCCTCTCAGGTTGCTGTGGTAATGACCACCGCCCACAGGACAAGATTGCCCACTAAAGTATGCGTCTGTGTTATCACTGTGGACATTTTTAATTTATTCCGATCCATAAAGTTCTACCAGGAGGATATTGTGCGCCGCATCGACTCGCCGAATGTATATGGAATTGTACTTGTGAGTATGTACCCGCTGGACTCTATACATTGCTCATGGAATTTACAGAGATGCTGGCATGATGCCGAGGATATCCCACCACTCCCAAGTCCATTCACTGACCCCTTAATGAGATCCCTGGATCGTGGCGAGATCGGGGTCTCATTCTTCCCAGGCGGTGTTCGCGACATCGTGCCGGAGTCTGACTATGAGCTCGTAGATAGAACATTTCAGTCAGGGGATTATTGCAAGCGTAGCGTTGATGATGTTCGTTCTGGCGTGGTGACCAGCATCGAGGCACAAGCACGGCTTGTGCATGCAATCAGTGGAGAGCAAGTAGAGGATTGGAGAGATATCAAGGAGGTCAGACGTGCTACCGATGTTGACGGTGGAGATTATGTGATCTACGATGACTGGATTGGACAGGTACGCTTCAATGCCTCGCAAGTCGAAATGACATGCTGAGTTTCCACATGAAGGTCATAGAGGTTTGTGCAATGATTATGGTACAAAGAAGTGACGATTGATGATTTCAATAGCTATTCGACGAACTTCTTGTTTCTGCATCTGGTGCCTTCGTCCGCTTGCCTGAAATAAGCTCTCGTCTGACAATCGGCGACAAGGGGCCGGTAAGTTCCACCTGAGTATCTACTGTTCTGTGCACTCACTTCGTTTAGGACATTCTACCGAATCCCGAGGTACTTAACGGGCTGGTGAATTATCCTAAAGGAGCTCCACTACCTAGCGCGGATGACACTGTCATAGATATGAAACGTACGATACTGGCCATCTGCTGGCTAGCGGTAAATCAAAGCGTAGGTCTCCTTATCTCTTCCAGTCCCTTACATTCTTAGCGCATTATGTAGTTGGATCCTAGTGTCGCCCAACTCAAACAGCGACCAGCACGCTTCTGGTCTGGCGAAGATTTGAACAAACTGACGGTCATTAGGATGCGTTTGGATGATGTACGTGTCGGGGATAAGGTTGTGTTAGAGAAGGATGCAGGTGTGCCTGTCACAAGATACGGTATCGAGTCAGAACCAAATGGCGCAATGACGATTAAGACCCTGTGCGTGAAGGAGACGAAAACAGTTGTCAATGTTCTTTGGCAAGATGGATCGCAGGAGAGCCTCCCTTCCACGGAGCTGATTCCGTACCTCAATCCGGATGAATATGACTGCTGGTAAGGTTTATTCACTATGTCCGATATGCCATTGAATAACACACGGTTCCTCAGGCCAGGCGACCACGTCTTATGGAAACTCGAGCATGAAGAGCACGCAGCCGTTGTTCAATTGGTCAATTCTACTGACCGTGTCGCCGTCATTCGTTTGGCGAATACTGACAAGACTGAAACTGTTTCTGTTCTTGAGCTCGATCCCAATGGTGTCAGTGATTGGACGGCAGGCACTCCGCATACCCATCTCGGCATGCGTCGTGGTGACAAGGTATTCATCCACCGCGAGGGCACCTCAAATGGCTTTGAATCCCCACGAGTTCCAAGGATCGGCGAGATCGAGGAGTGGGTGAGAGAGGTGCCAGTTAGGCCTAACGGAGAATTCAGCGGTTGGAGGCGGACGATGGCAGATATGGGGACGAAAATAGCATCCGAACGAAAAGAAAAGCCCACTGTCTTCCGTGTCAAGCATCCAACTCGGGATGATAGATCTCTGTCATGGTTTGGAGAGGTCACTGGGGTGAGTTCCCTGCCGGATTGCACGATCTGCCTCTGACCTACTCCACTTTGAAGCTTCGTCTTGACGGAGCAGTCGATATCACCCATCCGAATGGATCTACGGCTATCTACCCCCTGTCACGGCTGACGAAGCTTTACGACAGTCTTGAACAATTTGAAGATGATGGCTGGGAGGGTGAAGACGGATCCGATCAAGGCTCTCATATTGACAACGCCGAGGGCATGTGGCATCTAGATCCAAATGGCACATGGCGCTACGACCATGACGATTCAGAATGGGAAGACGAGGAGGATAGTGATGGGGATGGCGGGGGAATGGACGTGGACACCTGGGCCGACGAAATTGATATCCCATTGGGCAATAGCATTTCAGATTCTCTGATATCACGCGATGTGATACCAGACGTGATTGATTCGGTCTCACCATTCCCAGTCTCGTCGTCTAACACATCGCCAGATAGTACCCAAGAGATTATTGTTCAGGAAGATGACAATGGCCATGCCGATTCTCCATGGAAGAAGTTCGAGGTTCTCCCAGGTGCACCCCATGACCATGCATTTTATTCGTCTGTGTCGAATCAGCCGTCGAAGAATTTCCTCGCACGTTTGACAAAAGAGTACCGTGCGCTCTCAACCAGCCTACCAGGTCTGTATCATCAAATTTTCCTCACATTTGCTTCACATGCTAATCAAAACAGATTCAATTCTCGTCCGAGCGTACGAGGACCGCACAGATCTATTGAGATGCCTCATTATTGGACCGGAGAATACACCCTATGAAGACGCACCTTTTGTAATAGATTGGATGCTCGATTCCAACTTCCCTCAAAGTCCACCGATCGCTCACTTCTTGAGCTGGACCAACGGCAACGGTCGTGTTAATCCGTGAGTGATGAAGGATAGCGCTGCTCTCGGCTGATCAGGACTCAGAAACTTGTATGAGGAGGGCAAAGTTTGTTTGTCTATCCTCGGGACGTGGAGTGGAGATCGCACGGAAACGTGGAGCGCGGCAAGATCTTCACTTCTTCAGGCCTTTGTGTCTATACAGGGCCTGGTATTGGTGAAAGAGCCGTAGGTTTCTGAACCTTGTCTTCTTTTAAAACGCTCGTTGAGTACTTTCTAGGTGGTTCTGTGAACCTGCGTACGAGAAATTGAGGGGTACTGAGGAAGGCATGGTTAACAGGTGGCGTCCACGCTCATTTCCTCGCATCTGCCTGTGACTCACTCGCATCACATTATGTTAGCCGACTTTACAGTGAAAAGGCATATGTCCTATCCCGTGGATTTGTTCGCCGCGCCTTGGAGATTCCTCTCGGTGGGTTAGAATCAGAGATCAACTGGCTGTACAATACCCAGGGCAGGCTATCCAAAGTTCTAGACGACTCCCGAGCACTAATCCAGAAGAGCCGGTCGGGCTCAGAAAACGCAGAGGTAGATGAAAATCTCGCGGTGCCCCGCCTGACTGCAGGCGGTATCATCATGCTGGACCGAACGCTGTCCAAACTGCAAGCGCTTCTTGACCGGATGTAGGATTTTATCTCTTTAATGTCTTCAACTTGTCTTATCATGTATCGGATATTCGAACACGTAATTAATATGAATGAGTTCAGGTTACACCCAATCTCGTTATCTTAACACCTTTGATTATTCCAAACAACCTCTGCAGAAGTATGATATAGATATACCCAAATATGCCCGTTGAACATAGAAGTATGGGGAGGACAAACATGGGGCCCCGGGGGTATACAAGAACGAATGAATCCCGGAAATGACAAACAACATGCTGGATGATACCAGTTCGACAGTATCAAGGTCCACAGGAACAACAATAAAAAAACAGGCGACCGAATAAGTATATATGTACTGCTAGCACCCAGTCGTGAGGTTGTTTTTGGGAAAGGTTTGTTTATAGTCACTTGTCCAAGTTGTCAGGTTCGGATTTGTGTATGCCTCAATATACCTGAACGTACGTGCATGAGCAACTAAATCAGTGTCAGTAAAAGTGTAGCGCGTACTCATTGATATATGCAGCTGTCGGGTAATCCTTAGGGTCACAGCCGATGTTGATAGAGCCTTGAGGTTGGTAAACACGAATCCAGTCAATCCGCATGGTAGCTGGGAAAATCAGGTTCGTGAAGTCGACCGTTTGGAAGTTCTCAGAGATGCCCAAGTTGGTGATAAGGTACTACGAAGATCGTGAGCTAAAGAACAACTCGAGAATGATGTTCTCACCATTGGCTCCTGGGGGATTGGTCTGTCTGAAATTTGAGTCACAGGATCAGCTACCAATCCGCCGGCATCAAGGGTCCACCCAACGACATCATTTGTGATCCAACTGATGTACTGCGTAAAGACAGCGTCAAAAATAGCTATCGGAAAACTGTGGGTTTCACTTACGGCTCCATCAGCTGAGTAACCTGATGACAGTGTTAACTCGTGCAAAACACTAAAAACGACAAATACCTGGTTTATACTGGTATCCATATGTCGAAAAGCAGCCAGTGTTTTGTGTGTAGCAATTCTGGTCTATAATCTGGTTGGCGTCTGAACAGTTACAAGACAAATCTGACTGACTTGTACTCGTGACACCAGACGTGGACTGCTGGTAGACACCACCGAGGTACGAGTTGAGTTGGGTGACATCTGAATTGGGAATATTATAGTTTTTCGACGTGTTGGACCATTGATACGCATTGTTCATAGGCTGTTTGCATTGTGAGTCAGGACACTTGGCAAAGACCGTCCACGTACAGCCCACTGCGCAGATTGAGAAACTTGACCTTCGACGGTGACCTACAGTTGCTGAGAAGCCTATCAGAATAAAAAATGAACGACCACACCTGTGATTCGAAAACATCAATTTCGGGTGCAGACCGACCAACGTATGTCCCATCCGAGTGCACAGGTCCCGGATGGGACTCTCCTTTGCAAGTGCACCTTGATAAACGCTGGCCAGGGAGATACGAAAGCCCACCGTTGTCGTACGGGTTGCCAGTAGCAGCTGCCGCTGGTGCGCCACCGATCGTCTGGTTGGGGGCTGTACCGACATCGCAAGCATCATAAGAGTAAGGCCACTGACATCTTGGTCAGCCATTGAATTTCGAGCCTGAGAAGGGGAGCCTACCATTCCGTCGAGGCTCGCGCCGTATCCGACTCGTCCTGTGGACTGTTAGATGACGCTTTCAAGATGCGACGCTACTAACCGAGGTTGCCCATCGACCACACTGAGATCATGTCAGTACGCCCGCAAAAACGAGTAGCATCGTGTCGTACCTGCCGGCCACAGACCTAGTTAATGAAAGCAAAGGATCGGTAAAATATCAAACAGACAACATAACATTATACGCACCACTGACGTCGTTTGTCCCTGGTAAGCTTACAGACGCCAGAACCATACCACCTGTGAAACAGAACTTATTCCAAGTGGAGATCAATCCACTTGTGAAACTCAAATTGTTCATTTCCCTTTCAGATAAGGTGATTTCCAACGAGCCATTTCTGGTCGTGACCTGGTCGGGGTAATACCATTCAAGATCATTGGTCTAATAACGATTTATATTTCAGCTAAAGCCAATACCTGCGGAAGCATGTGATTTACCTGCCAATAATGAAGGTTTACAGCCTCCCAATATGGATCATCTCCAGGCCAGAAGGTCCGGCCTTCTACTTCGAATTCATCGCTGAAAACTAACTGCCATTGTGAGGAATCTGCAAAGGACGTATAGGTATGGGCGGATGATGGAGTATCCACGTCAATAAGACCATAATTATTTGTCATAGTGGGGATCTTTGGGGTGGTAATAGGTATTTGTACTTGATGAGAAGATGTGAAGACTTGCCTGTCCGCTCGCATTAATTCCACCAATGTTGAATCCACCCTCATTTGAAAGAGAATGCTTTGTAAAGTAAGATATCATAGGGTATCCAGCACTGAAGAGTATGTCAATCCAAGGGACTAGATTGATACGAATGCTGTGGGCGTACAATAGGGTAACCATTCCAACAGCAAGGAGAATAAGGCAGCCAAGGTTGGTTAAACCTCTGTAAGTGAAGACAGAACCACCACGGTCATTCTTGCGGTCTCGACGAGGATCCGGATTGTGAAGCTCGTCGTCTGGTTCTTCGAGGTTCATGGCAAGAGTAGCACCCCATGAGGATGGATCAGGAGAGAGGGAGAACTGTAGTAAATATTGCGTTAGGGATCGAGGAGACGCAGCTGAATTGTAAAAGGGCGTATATTAGCGTATACGTACCTTCTCAGATATTGACTGTTCTTGGAGAGACGCTGACCGCCCAGCACTGCTGTAAGGTGACTCGCTCTGGAAAGGAAGTTCAGAACATATTACGTGAAGGCTGAAATATGGAGTCGACGACGAACAAGACTGTTATAACTTTGCATACTTCTCAAGGACTGGGGTGCCCGAGCAAACGCGGCCTGCACGACCTGGGAGCCTCCTTGAGATTGAAGAAGAGTTGTTGTTGAAGGAGCATTGGAAGGAGTTTGAGAATAAAAACGCCTTTGGCCATCAGAAGCCATTCTAAAGGCAAAACGATTGGATTGAATATAAGGAGCGGTAAGGATTGTATTGAGGGGGACTACACTAAGTGACAATGTTACAGTTGGAGATCAGCGGGAGGGCGGGGAGAAACTTAATTTGTCGTGGGAAGCGACAGGGGAATATTGTTTTAAAATAATATATATCTGATGGTTCACAGAACGGCGTGGTTCCCCATGTTCTTACGACGACTGTCCAATGCCCGCCCCTTCCAACAAACCAAGTAGGCCACCACGACCTCCTAGCAATCCAATTTTACCAAGTTCATCAGCAGCTCTCTCCACACGACGTAATCCAGTCCGCTCCCCGCCTTCTCCCCCAATCTCCATTCCCTTTGCTGCCGCCTCCTCGTCAATTTTTTGTAACCTGTTCACAACCCCAAGGTTTGCTCGTTCCAAAGCTGCTCGTCCAAGTCCATCAGTCGTCACATACGGATAATCGGGCTCGAGCTTCTCTAGCAACTCCGATTTTTTTGCCCGGTAATTGTTCCGTGTCGTGCTTGGCGGATGTGAAAGTAGAATATGCGTAGTGACAGACTGTGGAGCCTCGGAACTTGTAGCCCGAGGTGGCTGATATGTATATGCAGTTTTGTCTAGCCACTTGTCCAGCGCAACGACAGCGTCCTTGGATTTCTTCACCTTGTCATGCTTCGACGGTCGACCTTTCTTCTTGGTTGCATTGGTGGTAGCATAAGCTACTTGTTCGTAGCTATCTGTGATGTCTGAGACAAATTTTTCCCTTGGCAATTCTCGCGGATTAAGCGGATACACATTAGACGGGGGGAGTATGTGAAAGAACTGAGCTTTTTGCAAGGCGGAAAGTATATATATTACGTGGGGTTTTAAAAGGCGCAGGAAATCCGTTTCGAGGACATCAGGAAGCTTCAGTAAAGACTGATACATGTCTGAGACCCAATGAGATATCCAGCCTCAGAACACAAGAGCGCTTACCGATTGTCATGGGAAGATGGGCGAGAGCATGCAACGGCGGAGCTGACGTTGTTGGCTGAGTCGCAAAGAACGTGTAAAGGCCAAACAGAGCAGCAGCTCTAGTAAGAGGATACTCGGATTCCGCTAACCGTTCTGTATACGATGAGTACGTGCTCAGGAGATGCCATCGTAATCCTACCTGAGAAGAGTTGCATTGTGACTTTAAGAAAAGCATCGCGAGATCTGGCATCAAAAACCTTGAAATGCAACCACATCCATCCTTGGTTGTTCCAGATATCCTTGAATAGCACAAAAGGCTGAGGAAGCGGAGACTTAACATATCGCTCGGCATAGACACGAATAAGATGGTCAATGTCTTCGCGAGCAGGGTCCACAAACAAGGAGCATGTGAAATATGTGGGCTGTAGGACCACCTGCCCTCTGGGCGTTGTGTGCGTTGGGGCCAGTGACATTGTCCTATTGAACCAAAGACCACAGAGGAGCAAATTTCCATTCTTGTCAGTTTATAAACAACGCCAATTTCATCTAGCACAACGCATTCCTCCAGGCTTAAGCTCAAATGGCACCTCTCTTTCGTCACACTAGCAGTACAATCTGCTTTTTCTGTAGGTCTACCATAAAGCCTGCACCGCCAGATCAACGATCTTTCCGCTGTCCTCACTGTGACTGTTGGAACCGCTATGACACGAACGGCGAAATCATGTCAGATGAACCTGCCATGCACGACGAATCCCTGAACTCAAAGTCTTTTGCAAAGCGAGGTAAGCTTCAAATTTATCCTTACTCTTCACCCTCTAATTTATCGACAGCCTCTCCCAGCAAGGACCGCCTGCCATCCATGTACGGAACCGGTCAGTTCTGTCATACATGCCAGACAAACCAGATGCTCTTGGTCAACCTTCTCTCAAACTACCTACCGCCACCACATGTGGGAACCGCCCTTTTTACACGCGTTTTATTACACTAAGCCTCATGAACAGCACCCGGACTATGCGCAGCGTTTGGAGAAACTTCCGGAATATCGTGAATCGTTGCACATCCGATATCCTCCGGTGTGTGCCAACTGTATGCCTGCTGTCGAAGAGGAGATCCGGAAGAAGGATCATATGGCTCGGACAAAGGCACTGGGCGGATGGTTAAATGACAGCAGAGGCAAGGAGAAGCAGAGACAAGTCACGGGATCCAGCAGGGAAAGAGAAAAACTTCAGACTCATTTGTTTCTGTGGAGACTAAGAGGGTTTCTATGGTTTATGACGTTAGCGATAGCTGTTGTCGTTCACCTGTCTGGTGCGCCAACACATTCTCACAGTTCTAGCTTCACCATCATATCTGATTCTCATGTCGCAGTTTTGTTTAAACTCCATTTTCCCGATGTACTAGGTCATGTGCGACAGGTTCTTCCTCTTATCGCTCTATGTAGTCTATTTTGGACTGCATGGGACCCGACATACTACTCCTTCCGGAAGGCACGAATACAAGGTCGCGATCTACGCGTTCATGGCAAGAAACATTATATTGTCAGTCCATATGGTAATCAGAGTTTAATTTACTGACGCACAACCAGATTCTGCAAATGACCGCATGGTGCTCCAGATTGCTATCATCTATTCTTCTCGCACTATCATCATACTCGCCTTCTCGGGACTACTTGGATCTTTCGCGATATCCGGCATCATCACGAACGCATTACTATTGTCTAATATCACTCATCGCTGAAGTAGTCGTAAGTGTAATTTCACCTTCTCCCTTCTTTCGTGTTCACGTGCCGTATACGCTTAGATCTGTGCTACCTCATTCGTCGCGCTGCGCGTACAAAAGCCTCCGCCAATTCGCTTAATTGATACCTCTAGCCACCAGCATCTAGCCGCCTCTGCGCATGCTACACCTGAGTTTTCCCCTCGTCCATCACCCGCACCCCATACGCGAACCGCTAGCGAACCAGACCTCCTCGCATCCCTCTCACTCTCATCAAATCCCATAATATCTCCCAGTAACCCGATATTCGGCCTTCCTTCTCTCATGGCGTCCAACTCAACATACACGGGCTCTCAAAATAAGGAGGAAGACGAGGATGACGATGCTATGGATTGGACCCCTACGGTTCCTTCCCCCGCAAAGCCAAGGAAGGTCCTTGATGACAATGATGACGGTTCGTGGGTCAGGCCACAGCGCTTCTTCCCTCCAGAACGGCCGACGGGTCTGGAGTCCTTGTTCGCAAGTACCAAATTGGACGATAGAGATCAGAAGCCTTCGTCTGCTGCACATCCCACTCATACACAGACTACCCTACGTCTGTTTGTGGACCGCTGGTGGTGGGCAGGTGCCACGTTGATCTTCATTCCTCTTGCGGCTTTAGGGTTCAACTTCTGGCAAGGAATGCAAACGGCACGAGAGAAATTGACCTAACTCCAAATACGTTGTGTAGATTACAGTATATTCATTTGTGACCTGCACAAAGCGCATGTTTCATTCAGACAAAAATGAGTACCTGACCATGCAAACGAACCAACCGCACTATTTGGCAAGTAATGCCTAACACCAAGAACACAAGAATAGCAACAGAGGGAATAAGTACGATGGGAAAGTAATGGAAATGCGATGGTTTAGGAATATAAGCATAACGTATGTCGTCTAGATCCGCATATGTAAACGAGAATGAGGCGAATGCATAGTTCAGCAGGCGGATGTTACTGATTGATACGACAGAATAAAAAGGGGAGAATTGGACGCATCGCCACTCTACGAGAGAAGATATATTCTCCGCGTCTTTTCTCTTAGCTCAGTACCCGTGCGTGGCGTACCCGCCATGGTGCAGCGGAACGCCATACTGGTCAGACTTATAACTCGGTCCACGCGCGAGTTCCTGCATCATGGGCTGAGGACTGGGACCACGCGCAAGATCAGCGTAACCACCAACGGGTGCGAGATTGGCAGGCCCTGCGGTGAAATCATGGTCAGGAATTGGGCTGAGTGTCGTTGCACCAATGCCGGCGTGGCCGGAGCCCGAGTGGAACGATGATGCGGTGGAGTTACGGCGGTTCAGACCGGGAATACCACCATTGTCATCGTTGTCGTTACTCGGCTGCCAGTCAATAGGCTGCATGCGGTCATCGAAGCTGGAGGATTTGCCAAACTTCCACTTGCGAATAATGGTCCAAATGATGATGGAACCACCGACACTTGTAGCAATGACAATGAGGACGATGAGAGCAGTGTGCGTGATACCGGTAGAAGAAGAGGACAAGGAAGATGGTGTGGCACTTGCACTTGAAGAAGCGGTGTTGGTGACAAGTACCACTGATTGGGAGGTGGGAGAGCCCGCCTGTGCAGGTGTAGCATCAATCGCAGAAGGACTAGATTGAACACTTTGGATAGTTGGTGGTGTTGACGATGTTGACTGGATGCTCGTAGGGGAAGTAGAAGATGCCGAAGATGTCGAGGAAGAAGTCAAGCTCGTCGTTGCCGTCGTCGATGAAACTTGACTGACGAGACTTTGCGACGTGCTAACAGATGTCTATCGAGGCAGTTTCAGCTGCTGCTTATCTAGGGTAAATAGGATGAAACTCACTGCAGTGGCAGAGGGCGAAGAGGTTGAAGGGGTTACAGAAGATACGGGTGTGCTATCAGCTGTAGTTGCCGTTGGCGTGGACTGCGTTACCGCAGCAGTGGTTGCAGCTGAAGGACCAGCACCTACTCCGATGACAGGCTGGGGACCAAAACCACCAATCTGGGGCGCAGCTCGCTTCTTGAGGAAGCGGTTGTGGCTGACTTGGTGATTCGGGTCGAATGCTGTTGCGCCCGAGGCAATGACCAAGGAAAGAACGAGTGTCGTGTAGAAAAGGAGAGAAAGTTTGGGCATCTTCACTAGATTTTGTCACGCGTACGTGGTGTGTTTGAAAAGAAAAACTTGAAGCCTAAACTAAACCTTGGTGACTGGAGATTGAGATCACAGATAACAAGAGAATAAATGGACCAGCCGTCGATACAGGACAGTCAACGTCGGGTTTGAAACAAGTCAACAAAATGGAACCACTTTGCAAGCGCTAGAAGGTACTCACTCGGTGAGGTAACGGTTCTCTAGCCGATTCAGAATCACGTTGTTCCAAGCAGAAAAGACAGATAAAAAAAAAGAGCGTCGTTCAAGTTTAAGCGTAAAGGAGTGAAACCTTGTGGTGCGGCAGAAGACAGAACGTGTTTGGGCTGTCAAGGAAACCAACTAAGTGATATTGTCAGCCACCCACGCAGCCTATAAACATCCGAAACTCAATCATTTGTCGACTGTATAACTACAACACGCGTCCTCGATCGTAAATTATCAGTGCTCCGACAGCACAACGGAGGGAACGATACGTAGGTTAATCAATGAAGCTCCGTACGTAAGGCGAAACAACCAGCAACTCAAGAAAAATCCAATTTTCTTTGCGAACATCCATTATCGCATAACAACGAAAGCGTCCGAGGAAAATGTAAACTAAGAAGGGCTTGTCAACGACCACTGGCTCAGAGGCACAGAGCCGGGAGTAGTGTATGAACTCGATGTCATTCCTGGCCATTGTGGGTTAATGAGCACCTCCAACGTGTACGAGCCAGCAGGCAGACTGATCACCAGGACAGTCACGCCATCATTAGGCTGATCAGGTTGCGGGGGGGTGGGATCAGAAGTGAACCGAACGGCACTCATAGTGGTGAACGTTGCGCCAGATGGAGGATTGAGCAGTTGAACAGTGGTGGACGCAGAACCAATGGTAAGTGTGGCGGTGAAGCCATCTGAACTGATGGAAACAGTTGCGTTGGTGTGAGCTCGCCACATAACGGAGGCTGAAGCATTGATCTCATCCTGGATGAGTACCTGCTTGCGTCCATTGATCAAGTGGACACCGCGAGAGAACGAGGTACTGCGGTTGATCATTAGTGCAACTTCCATATACGAGCATAAGCAAACATACACGTCGAAATATGCACTCGACAGGTCCGCAATGAAGTAGGCACTGGAGTTACTAGGAACATTCATCACAGTACTGGACCCTTGAACTGTAGCCGAGGTGTCATACGTGACAGTCGGTGCAGCGGCGACATTTTGGTTCTGCTGGTTCACTAAAATGGTGTTCTGGCCCTCCGTCATTTTGCGGTAGTACATCCATCGCTGACTGATCTGAGAGTCGTTGCTGAAATAGCCTATTGAATTGTAGTCCCCAGACCCCAGCTCTCCAAACCAACGAACACCAAGAGCATCGACGACAAAGTCGCCGCAATCAAGGTCGTTATGCGTCTGATGCCCCTGCAGCGTGCCTGCTTTCACGGCAACATAAAGAGCGTTCTCGTCTGTCCAGCTAGATCGCATGGAGCCCCATTGATCAGTGCTATTGTCAAAGAAGTGGTCGAGTGCTAGACCATCCCAGAAAGCACCGGTAACAGCAGGGTTGTACCAGAACATGCTCCATGGTTCAGCAGCGTCGAACTGATCACGTTGGAAAAGCTGGTACTGCGGCATGTTATACTGCTGACCGTAGAACATCATGGCATTGGCAGTGGTGGAATACTTGTTTGGACCACAATCACCGTAGTTGAAGAGGGAGCCGGGGCCGGACGCATACATGTGGTATTGGCCGGTCAGCTGGAAGTCAGGATTGACGGACAGAAGATCGTATGAAGAACCAGTAGCAGTCAACAACGAAGATGCCATCTCAGCATGACCCGTAGTACCGAAGTACCAGTAGTTAGCAGTCTCAGACCATGTGCCGTCGCTCGAAGGAGCAAACGCACAGTTTTGGAGGGCATTGGGAACGGTCAAGGCAAGAAGTTGTGTAGCGATACCCGTGGTGTCATCGCCGAGGATAGCAAGTGCACCCATGGTAAGACCATTGTTACAAACACAGTTCCAGTTGCCCTCTGTGGCAGTGTGCCACCAGCCATAAGCGCCCGGGTCATTGTTACTGTAAGCGATAACCCCGTTATTAAGGCCGTACGTGATCATAGTGGTCATGATCGAGCTTCTCTGAGCAGGTGTCCACGCATTGTACAGCCAGTCATAAGCGATAGCATAGGCTGCAGTGAGCTCAGCAGTGTCGAGGAAGTGAGTTGGGTTCCATTTCGTGGAATTATCAGGGCCCCAACCGCCAGTCAGGTTACCAGCTGCATTCTATAGTCGCGGGGCGTCGGACATCAAACTACCTCAAATAGGCTAGGAAACATACCTGCAACTCGACGTAGGTGCGATCCAACCACTTCGTGTCATTGGTTAAGCGGTATGCGTAAGAGAATGCTTTGACACGTTGTTTGATCTCACGAGCAGGATCCAAAATGCCATTACCGCCATCCAAGAAATATGCGACGGGAGGCAGGGCCATGTATTGTGTTGCATTGCTGAAAATAGTGTTATTCCAACTGGAAAGATAGGGATCATTTTTGATGAGGTTGGGAAGGGAATCCCACATGTATGTAGGAGCGATGAGGCGAGGCCTGTCAGAACGAACTTGGGTTGGGCTGGGGTTGGATGGTTGGAAAGGATCTTGCGGCCAGGCAAGATTAGTGTCGGTGGTGGAGACGAATGTAGGAGTAGTATATGCGGCAGTATTGGTCTACGGGATTTAGGCCATCAACACCTCGAAAACGATGCAGTAAGCATGCAACAGGACTCACAGTCATTGGGTATATGGGTACTAAGTACTGGCTGTCTGTTGCTGTAGCGAAAAGACCAATATCATTTTTTGCACCGATGGCTGAGGTGGCAGCAGCACTAGCCGCCGCCGAGCTCGAAGCCGAAGCATTCTTGCTTGAGCGACTGCCCAAAACGCCACCCAAAACTGCGCCAGCGATAACGACAACAGCGACGGGTACGCCGAACTTGACCCATTTACTGATTGTTTTCTTGGGTTGGCGAGCAGGTGTGATGTACCCTGACGACTCGTTGTAGTATGGGTCTCCAGAGCCGTACGGTGAATTTCTGGTCTGACTACCCAGTGCATCATAATTTGAGGCCATTGGTGCAAACTGGCCTGGAGGTTAGGCCGAGGAAGGAGTAAAAGAGAGACTGTAGGTAGGCGTAGACTAGTAAAACGAAGAAGCGAGCGTTGATTCAAGGTGAGAACAACGGGCAGGAAGACACTTGCATACTTAATATTATACAAATTTAGACAACGGCATCACGGCTGCTAACCCATATATAGATAAAATTCAGACCTCCCGAACAAAGATCGCCGCTGCACCCATTCCAGTCCCAATACACATAGAAGTGACCAACACCTGCATTGCATTGTCAAACGTAGATCAGTTGAATGAGTTAAAATTTCATACTTTTCCCTTTCCCCGATGGAGCTCATTTAATCCAGTGACGATCTGTCTCACACCGGTGCAACGTGATCGAGGCAGTTTACATCAGCATGATATAGTAAATATACAATTCATAGAATTTACTCATCTAATGGGTGGCCAAAGGCTATGGCACCTCCGTTAACATTCACTTTCTCTGGGTTTAGACCAAGTTCCCGGATGCAGTAGACGTACTGCGAAGCAAATGCTTCATTAATCTGTATGTACCGTGATTCAGCATGCATCTCCTAACAAGTTGCCAAACTTACTTCATACAAGTCAACGTCTTCTGCGCTCAATCCAGCGTTTTGAAGAACCATGGGGATGGCAAATACGGGGCCAATGCCCATAACACGAGGAGGGCAGCCTCCAGAAGATTTCAGTAAGTAAATGCTTATTCTAGGGTTTTTCCTCACCTGCAACAGCGGTAGTGATATGCTTGCCTAGAATTTTAAGCCCAAGCTCCTCCGCCTTGCGCCGAGTCATCATCATGATTGCTGCTGCACCGTCAGTGATTTGGCTTGCGTTCCCGCCCGTCGTGCGTGCTTTGCCCCACTGAGGGAACGCTGACCGAATCTTCAAAAGTGCCTCTTTTGTCGTCCCATAACGGATGCCATCGTCCTTTGCAACTACAATCTTCTTCCGTTCACCAGTGGTAGGATCTTTCTCGTAAACAGTGAATGGAACAATCTCCTTTGCGAAGTAACCGGCTTTCTCAGCGTGTTCAGCCCGTTGATATGATTTCGCCGAGTATTCATCCATAATCTCCCGCGAGATATCAAAATCTTGAGCAACATTCTCGCTGGACCAACCCATGGGATGAAGACAGTCCTTAGCAGCAGCATTTACCCCAAGAGCCTCGGACTGAGGAGGAGCACCTGTGTCAGGACTTGCATAGTTTAGCCTCGCAAGACAAATTCAATTTCTTGACATACTTTTGGGTCATGGACTCAGCACCGACAGCAAGTCCAATCTCGATCTGACCAGAACGAATTTGATTTGAGATGACAGTTGCTGCCATGAGACCGGAGGAACAAAAGCGGTTGACGACTTGAACTGGCACGGATTCCGGGAAACCAGCTGCCAGCGCCGCTTCTCTGGCATGATAAACTGGGTCGGGGGTGAGCACTGTGCCTACACAGATGTCGCCAACAACACTTGGATCGACGTGTGACTGAGCTATTGCATGCTAAAGGCCTGCTCAGTGACGATGAAGTGTGTGTAATCATTCTGAATGTACCTTGAACATCTCCAGCAAAAGCTCGTCTGTCCTGCCAAAGAAGTCGGATATGAATAATATCCTCAGCGATGGTTAACTTTATACTACTCACATCGTGTCTTTCAGAGCACCCTTCTTCGCTTTGGTCAGTGGAGAACGGATGGCCATTGTTATGACGACATCATCTGGATGTTTCTGCTCCAAGACAGTCAAGCCCGTAGGTGGGGCACCCGTTAGATGCGAAGAAAGCTGTCGCAAGCGTTGCAGAGCCATAGTAATAGTAAGTAGGTTTGAAGAGGCTCTCCTAGACAGCAAAGCAGTAAACAAGTTATTGCAAACGTCACCCAAAAGCCGGAACCAATTCAGACGGGTTCAACTTGATTCCCAAAGCATCCGTGCCAGGAACTTGTACTAGGCATAGGGGTCGGCGTGCCCAAGCGTTGCCGACGTGGACCTTGCTCCGCGGTTTACTGTTATTTGCTGTTGATTGTGACCAAATGACCTGTGAGCAGCGAGAACATTCTTGCACATCTAATCTAAGATGAGCTACGTAGTAGTTACTCTGCAAAACTGATGTAGCGACTGCTTTTTCCATGTTCAATTTTCTCGTACTTAGGATGAATATACCGTGTCCATTGTGACGTTGCCAGAGAGGTGATGGTTAGTGTCAATTAGCAGTATCAATCTAGTCCCGCGACTCCTGTGTGGTGATGGCTGAAGTTCGAGTCCACAATGAATGTCAAAGTAATCTCCTATCCCAGCCCCTCGTCCGAGATACTTGACTCTTACAAGGTTCTTTGCAGATAGCGCTTTGCTATCCATTGCCAAGGCCCTAGTAGAGCTGCCAGTCTCACAGGAGAATGGTTACCCTGGGTGCGTGAGACGGTCAATCAATTCGTTTGATTAAGTGATTACTCACGATTTCAAGTTGGAGCAGTGTTTCTGGTTTCTTCTGCAAGTCATTCAACGTCTCTACTTCTCTGCATGGCCAGAGTCCCGAGGGTGCACCGCAAATGGACAAGGAAACTCGGGACTGGGTGAACTTGACGAGTTGAAGTACAGTTTTCGAGCTGATCCTCTTCTTCTGTATCATGATGGCCATCTCATTGAACCTCAACGATCAATGGGAGGTGAATGTAAGTAAGCCACCTTGACAATGATAACCGGTGCTCCAAAACTATATGTACTTGAGCTCGTGTTCGAGAGATATAGCTGCAACGTACATGGAATTGTACAAACGCCATGTATCAACAGTATTGGTTTCAAGCTGAAAGATTGGGTGCATATACCTGCCGATCTGGCGCAACGAGAACTTTGTTATCACTGCTCACAAGAGGTGCGTCCCGTCGGTTGCAGATCCTGAGTTGGAAAAAAAACAGCGCTATAGGCCTAGATTTCTCGACTTCGTGCCCTGGACATAGGACGCCAGATAGAACCGCCTGCAATGCCACCTTTGAGGTCATCACCTTCAGCATTAGGTTTGCTGACATCGAAAGGCCGGATAACTTGACGAGACAGAGATCAGAGGGGACTGAGATGGGTATATGCTATACAATGTATCGTTTCACGCCGATGACGATGCATTTCAGTTGCGCAGATATCGCAACGAGAGGTGACGACTCGGCCACTGTGCCTGTTGCAAGAATGAGTACATCGTTGGATTGTCTATTCCACCGAGGTCCCACCTTTGTTGTGATCCAACAGAAGACCGACTTCAGCAGCTCTAGGATATCGCATCCTCCAACTCAGGGAGTTTTTCTCCAGGCCCCTGGACATCACCCCCCAGTGATCCGGAATGTTTGAAAGTCACAACGCCTTCTCGGGACAGAAATCTCCTCAACCACATTGAATGTTGTTGCAATGTGCCGCCAAAGCTATACCACCAGGTTTGTGGAGAAAGATTGAACGTAGCTGGTGTCAGTGATTGGGAATCCGGGGAGGTTTTCGCCTACTGAGAGACACAATGATGTATGCCTTACGCATCAGATGGGTACGAGCATCGGTGGAACGACGAGCGCCTTCGAGGACTAGTTGAGTGGGGAGAGACAGTTTTACACTGTGTTGGTTCTATGCTGACCAGGATAGTAGAGTGAATCAGGCAATTCACTTTCGAGCCTCGCGAGGGTAATGTCAGAATCACATGTATTTCCGTAGATATTACCCTATAGTAGGGGCTCGGTGCTGTGCATCGGTACGGTGTACGGGTCGGTGTTGGCTGGGGCACCAATGGAAAAGGGGTGGAAATCATGGTGGTTGGTATCAGTAATTGCAAAAGTTCTGGATAGTCCCCCGTATAGTGAAAGACACGGTAAAATGTACGACTTGTGTACGAGATGTGTGTCGGGCATTGGCGAGTCGGAGATGACGAGTGCGTTGGAGGAGTTGGCTGGGTGGAGGCGGATGTATGATCTGAGGCGCAGTCTAGCATATGTTGATACATTGGCCACGCAGTAAAAAGAGGATCATAATGAGATGCGACTCATAGCCGCATCACGAATGAGGCTTGGGCGCTTCTGCTGCACAGTATATGCTGTCTACATGATGTGAAGTGAACACGCATAGAAAACATACTAGTACAAGCTCAGACTTCCGGTGCACGCTCGACCTATATGCCCACTGTGTCTTCGTGTCAAGACCTGCTAAGAAACGTGTCATGGTAAGTGGTGATTTTGGACTTTGCTCGATGAAAGCTGAGATGGAGCTGTGTGTGTGGTATTTGATTGTCTTCACTCATTGTTGTGACGCAGGAGACATTAGCGTTTTAACGCTCAGCCAGAAATTTGAAGGACACACCAGTTGGGTCAAGGGCAAGGTAGCTTAACCATGCACCTTGCCAAGTATTTTATGTGTCCCGAAACCCTGCGGGTGCGGATCATGGATATGACCTGCCTCAGCGACATGCTTTAAGGATAATCCGGTATTGGACGGAGATCAGAGCTTCAGGACGAGGTCATCAGCAAGTGCACCCACTGCATGTATTTGGATTATTTTTTTTTCATGACGCCGCCTATGATTGTGATACACAGAATCATAGACGACAATGCAAGAGCGAGACGCCATGACAGGGTATATGCAAGAATAAAGCCGACGACGACTGAGCTCACCTTCTAAAGAGTCTCGAGATAGATTGATAATCATAGGAGAAAGGGAATAGGAGCTAAATAAAACGTCAGCGTGCAAAAGTCCCCTAAAAAAACTCCGAGACACTACCACCATGACTAGCGAAACTCAATTCATCACCGCTGTATACTTCAGCAACCTTAACGACAACAGCGAATTCGTCTGCATCAGAATCAAGCAATTCAGTAATGGTCATTTCCAACTCCTCGACAGAAACGACTACTTTCAACCTGAGGCAATCCTCGACGAGCATGTTGTCTGGATGAATCGCAAATATAAAAAGCCGGCGAAGTTCCTCGTGCTATATGACCGTCGTAAGGACAACGATGGGACCAACAATTGCCCTTACATGGTCTTGAGAGTTGGAAAAAACGACGTGCTCGAGGACGTGACCACTGACCATAAAGCAATTCTTGTTGGTGGCTCATTGCATCGCCAGGTAAGCACATATGTGAGAACCTTAGAGTCAGCACACTAGTACTGATTAGCATCGGAAATTGTAAGATGACACTAGAGCAACGCGCCGAACATACTATTTCAAAAGAACTTGAAGGAGGGCCGAGCGGGCAGGCACCTCAAGGTTCACCAGTCTGAGTGAGTGACCGCGGAAGCGAGATTTTAGCCAGATCCTAATCAAAGGAAGACAACGTACATGTGTAACACGACTCTAAATGTACCTAACCGGTACCCTAGTAGCTTAGCTTCAAGTTGTAATCAGATATAAATCCGATGGATAGCAAAATTTGGTCATTCAGTTCATCTTACGAGTAAACCAACATTTTTTTAACTTTGTTGGCATGTCTTTCCGAACCCCCATTTTTTCCCTCAAACTATTCCCGACTAGCCAGCCCTGCAAATCATGACTCGGACATCTGGACTGTCAAACAGAATCGAGTTTGTCGCCTCGGCTAAGTTTGTCTGGCCATACTGTAACAATGATTAATGATCCATTAAATACCTACGTCGGACAACAGAGGGTAGACTACGGAGAGGCATGGGAGAGGTACTGCTATCCTCAGAGAAGTCTCGTGCTCACATGAGGGTAGGTCTTGACACAGACCAATTGTGCTCTAGCCTGAGGTTCCAGGTCTGCGAGACCGTGGGAACGGGAGGAAAGTGCTGCCAAAGGTGCGTTTCTTTGAAGCTTGAAGCTTGACGTCTTGACACCGAGACACTTAATGGGCGTACAGGTCGAGAGTGCACTCTGAGCTTGTATGTTTTCTATGCTTTGTCCTCGTTTTCACTTCACAGCATACAGCATATACTGTGCAGCGGAAGCTCACGCGCACGAGTCGCATTCCATCATTCACAATTTTGACTCTCATTTTTACTACCCGGCCAATATATCATCATGTGCTAAATTGCGCCTCAGATCATATATCCTCTTCTACCCAGCTAACTCCTCCATTGCGTTCGTCATCTCCGGCTCGCCAATATTTTAACCATGTCTCTCAGTGCTCACTATACGGGAAACTATCCAGAACTTTTGCAATCACTGATACCAACGACCGTGATTTCCACCCCTCTTCTGTTGGTGCCCCAGCCAACACCGACCCGTACGCCGTAGCGATGCACAGCGCCGATCCCTACTATAAGGTAGTATCTACGTTACCAGAGGCGGAAATATATGTGATTCTGACATTGCCCTCGCGAGGGTGAATTGCCTAACACAACTTCACTCTAGTACCCTCGTTAACATGGAACCAACACAGTGTAAAACTGCTTTTATTTACTTGTGGAGGTGGACAAACAAAAGGGTCCTGCCTATCACGATACTTGGTCGGGGGAAATATCCCAGAATGGTACGCGACTTCTATGATACGGTACGCTGTTCGGTGTTTGACGTTGCGTCTGACAGTGACACCCCTCAGAGTTCATTGCTAGTATGACTATTTATTACCGACTTATCATGGTATCGTCTCCGTTACTGATCATGCCAGCATGAGCCCAGCACCAGTACTCGCAGGTTTCAACATGCTGCTCAGGGCTAGCAACCTGGTCATCGACGACTTTCTCGCCTTCTCTGCCTTCTGACAACAGAGCCTGTGAGACGAGAGGGCCAAAGAATTCGGTTGATAGTTCAGTGGCTTGTGTTAGTGACTTGTGCTGTGACCTTGGATGACATTTGGGCAGACATAATGACACATTGCTGCTTTATGGCTGCTAGAATATGACGGCGGTTTCCAACCATGGTGAGAATGGTGTCTGAAGACACTGTCGAATGAGAAAGTCGCGCAGTTCTGGGGTGATAATCTCGCCCGACGAAGTATCGTAATACCCTTAAGCTTTTGTTTGTCCGGCTCCACAAGTAAAAGCGGTGAATGAACAAAAATGTATTCTGGTCTATCGATCTGAAGGTAGCTGTATCTAGTCTACATTTGTTACAAAGTGTTAGTAAAGGAGAGCTAATGCAAGAAGATAGCATGTAGTTTTCGCTCGTTGTTCGGACTTGTCCGAATGATAACATATAACTCTGCGAAAACTTAGATCCATTACGTATATAATTGTCTTATCACGAGCTGTTGCACATTGTAGCCTTCATCAAGTTCACGCACTTCATTAATATTGGCTCTAGACTTCCGACTCTAAACAAAGATACAGCAAAGCTTCACCAAGTCATACCCAATGCTAGCTTGTCGACACGGTCGACACTACTAGTTTGGTATCCTACAGGAAATTCTTCAACTTCTTACTACAAGTCTCCGCATGATTGACCTTATCGATACAAGTTCATGTGCCTTTCGCGCTTATTGAACTCTAAAGATATCCGAGTCCGCGGTTTGCGTTATACATGTTGTCATTATAGGGAGAAGACTAGCCCGAGTGCCTGCTTGGATCTCTCATGCCTATCTCTGCGGACTCGATAGCAAATTTTGGCTGCGCCTCTACTAGTATTGGGTTGTCGCCCTAGGCACCTATTAAAGTCTCAACTTCTTCATCCGTCACTCCCGTCCCTCTGTTGTTGCAATGTCTTCAACCACAGGCGCTGAAGTCCTCACACAAGGTACAGGGTATGGTGTCGTGCTCGGAATCGGGTTCGTATTCGCTATCATCATGATGGGTTTATCAACCCTTCAAAACCGCTATACCACCTACAAGATAGCCACTTCCGAAGAATTCAATACAGCATCACGCAGCGTCAAACCCGGTCTTATTGCTTCTGGCATCGTGTCAGCATGGACCTGGGCAGCAACACTCTTGCAAAGCTCCACAGTGACTTACGAGTACGGTATATGTGCTGGCTATTATTATGCAGCAGGTGCTACCATTCAAATATTTGTTATGGCAATTCTCGCCGTGCGGGTTAAACAGATCGCGCCATATTGTCACACTTTCCTCGAGATTGTTCACGCTCGTTACGGTAACACAGCACACTTCATGTTCGCGACTTTTGGACTGGTCGTTAATCTTATTGTCTCGAGCATGTTACTGCTTGGTGGAAGTGCAGTTGTCAATGCCTTCACTGGGATGAACATTTATGCCGCCAACTTCCTCATTCCGCTTGGAGTCTGTATCTATGTCATCCTCGGGGGCCTTCGCGCCACGTTCCTATGTTGGTGATCGGTAATCCCCCCTGAGTTAACTCACTGATTCAGGTTTATTGCAGGCGATTACTCACATACACTCATCTTGATGATCCTCATATTTTACTTCTTCTTCTGGACATACACGAAAGCAGACCTCATCGGCGGTTTTGAGGGAATGTACAGCTTGTTACAACAAGCGAGCATTGAGCGACCTGTAGCCGGAAACCAAGATGGCTCATACTTGACATTAAAGTCCAACTGTGAGCTGTCTCTCACTCCCTTCACAGTCGTTTACTGAACTTTTTTTTCTCGAGATGGACTTACATTTATGATCATTCAGATCACTGGTGGATTTGGTACTGTCATGCTGGATCAGGCTCGTTATCTGGTACCGCAAAAAGTAGATGCTCGCTAATATCATAAACAGGGCTACTGGCAACGTGCAATCGCATCAGAAGCAAAAACTGCTGTCCGAGCTTATCTTATGGGCGGTATTGCCTGGTTTGCTGTACCTCTCACTTTCTCTTCTATCATGGGTCTTGCTGCTGTCGCGCTTGCCAACAGTGAGTTTAAATACATGGATTCAAAATCGTATGTATCTGATGACGTTCTAGACCCCAGCTTCCCGTATCCTGGTGGGCTCACCGCAGCAGAGATTAATGCTGGCCTAGCTGCCCCCGCTGGTGTAGTGGCACTATTGGGCAGTGGTGGTGCAGCAGCTATGGTGAGTATCATATTGCCCATTCGCTGACAACTGAATAACAGCTGGTAATTTAGTTGATACTGCTTTTCATGGCAGTGACCTCAGCTGCATCTTCTGAGATGATTGCGACATCGTCTATTCTTACATTTGATCTGTATCAGATCCACTTCAATCCTGATGTACGTGAACATCGATCGCTACCAAGAACGAACGCTGATGGTCATATTCAGGCATCACCAGAGTCCCTTATACGTGTGTCTCATATAATGGTCGCAGTATGGGCTCTGGTAATGTCGTGTGTTGCATCGTTGTGGATCGGAATAGGAGTGTCATTGAACTGGCTATTCTTGTTCTCGGGAACTTTGTTCACTGGTGCTGTTGGCCCAGTCATATTTAGCGTGGTATGGCGCCAGCAAACTAAAGAGGCTGCCATCAGTGGTGCGTTGGGAGGAGTGGTAGTTGGCATAATTGCATGGCTGGCAGTTGCAAAAACATATTACGGTGAATTGACTATCGCAACTACAGGTGAGTTCTTGTCCGCTGCAGACACCGCGTTCTATGTTGACGAAAAACAAGGATTAATGTATCCCAACCTTGCTGGAAACCTGGGCGCTTGCTGTTCGGGTGCTATCATTTCCGCCGTCATCACTCTCATTAAACCTGACAACGAGTTCGATTGGTCTGCCACTAAAAGAATCAATCCCCGAGCAAGAGAGATGGATCGAAAGCAAGCAACCCTACCGGACTCCGCGTCGGGCTCTGGCTCCAACTCACCTGCCGAGAAAGAGAAACAAGAAAGTGCCATGGTAGATGTAGCATCGGTGAAAGACGACATAACGATTGATGTCCCAGCTGAAGAATACGCTGAGCTTCAAAAGTCACTCAAGGTTGCTACCTGGGCATCATTGACACTGATATTCATCGTACTTTTTGTGAGTGCAAATGACACGTTGATGCTCGGTTATTAACTTGATCGCAGCTTATACCGATACCCATGTTCCTATCACACTATGTGTTCTCTCTGAACTTTTTCAGGGGTTGGATTATCATCTGTGTCATGTGGCTCTTCGTAGCTGCTGGCATCACATCGATCCTGCCTCTCTGGGAGAGCCGTGCAGCGATAAAGGATATTTTCTTGGGTATGGTTCGGGACATATTCGGGGGTCAAGCACGAAAGGGGGCGATTGCAGGTAGTAACACTGCATAGTCGTATGTGGTAGATGTAGCCGTGGGCTGGGTATTACAAGTGATGCCGATAAAGCCGCTGATGCATCACCATCAATCTGGGAGCTGGATTAATTAGTCTATCCTAGACAGACCATGGACGAGTGAAGATAGTCATTTCCTTTTTACTGGCCAAGGGTCCGAAGTTCTGTGTGAGTCACTTCCGCGTCACTGAGCTCAGGGGTCTCCTGGCTCGTTCCCTTTACAACTTCACTATAACGGAATCTATATAAACCTATTCACGCAAGCTTCACCCGACATAGACATGCCTGTTACTGTTATACCATCAAAGCCAGTGCCCGCTGAGTTGTCGGGGACTTTTAGATTCATAGGTGAGATGGGATCTAAATTTTTCAATCCGCTGGTCGTATTGATCTGGCCATTCATCATAGACATCGGAGGTGAGTGCCACTGAGAACTGTAGATTATGGTGTTACACATCACATTAATACGATTTCGACATCGTTGTTCAACAGTTAACCTCACCGATGCTGTATTTCATGGCATTCACCATGGCAAAAGAAAACACGAAGGTCTATCGTAGCCTTCAGCGCGTCTACGCCGCGCTAATAGTCATTTGCAGACGACTTTGAAGCAGTGCTGGATAGATCGCGGTTAGCTGGTGTTCGATCTATGATAATCACAGGCGGAAGTCTTCGAGAATCAAAAACTGCGCTGTCTCTTGCTGCTCAACATGGTTCGCACCATCTCGCGAAACTAGATTTATTTGCACCCTGATGTCATAATGTGCTGCTTTACTTTACAAGGCTTCTTTGCGACAGTAGGATGTCATCCAACTCGCTCAAAAGAATTTGACGAGTACCCAGGCGGTCCAGAAGCCTACCTTCAGGCGTTGGACAGCCTAATAAGTGCCAATCTCCACGGTAAAGGCAGAGTTGTTGCCATTGGCGAGTGTGGCTTGGGTATGTCTAGATGTTGCATGTGTGCAAATCATTGTCACCGAGGTCATCAGATTACGATCGCACGCACTTCGCACCGGAAGACGTACAGCGACGACACTTCCGTATGTGTGGAACATCAGACCCCTTGTTTCAAGCTAACTGTCGTGTGTTGTGTGATACCTTGCATCGGTACAGGCTCACAACTATTTCTCGCCAAAAAGTACAAGCTACCGCTGTTCCTTCACTCCCGTGCAGCCCACAAAGACTTTGTGAATATTCTTCGTGACGAAGGTTTCGGAGAGGATGGAGAGAGGAAGGGAGTTGTTCACAGTTTCACAGGGTCGGTTGAAGAGGTCGTCGAGCTCGTGAGTTCGGTCTATCATCCTTTGAATTGCGCTGACTCTGACGCACAGATGAACATGGGCTTCCACATAAGGTGTGGTTTTAGAGGGTTAGCATTGAATTTGGCACTGATAGTATCACATCAGCGTCAACGGGTGCTCCCTCAAAACAGAGCAAAACCTGCTAGCTGCAAAGGCAATTCGACCGGACAAGCTTTTACTCGAGACAGGTCAAATTTCGATGATATTGCGGTTGTGGAGGGTACTGAAAAATGGTTTGATATCAGATGCCCCTTGGTGCTCCATGACCTCAACACATGCGTCGGATACCTTACTAGAGACACTTCCGGCGTCATTAAAGTCAAAGTATTTCCCTTCTAGCACAAAATTGCCATCGTTCATGATGGGCAGGCCAGTGAAAGGGAGAAACGAGCCCAGTGCGATCGGAGGCGTTGCATGGGTCATACACAGGCTCAATGAAGAGGTCCCGTTTGAGAAAGTGACAGAAAAGGTGTACAAGAATACTATCCAGCTATTTGGCCTAGAGGAACTTCAGGTTGCATAAGTAGATGGTCAGAGACGAAATTAGAGTTTTTCACGAATTAGAATTTTGGTTCCGTAATCGTATTGAAATCACGCACTTGCTGTTGCTGCCGACGTCGGACATCAAATTCAACTGTGGCAGGCTCCATCATCAAGCCATGGCCAGGGGCTTAGCGCTGAGGGGCATCACCCAAGCAAGCTACTTTCATTTGACAGGTATGAGGTCGCGCGACAAACAGGTGCAATATTGGGGTCTGCATGTGCTTACGACGTTTACTGCTTACTAGTAACATCCTAATCAATTATAGTACACAAGATTCGGCCAGTGTGACTGTCCGTGACTTTTCGTGACAAGAGTGTGACACACGAAATAGTGGACCGTCATCACGAATCATCATAGACCGCGTAACTGATAGTAGACCGATGGAGACTCAGCTGGAGCCTGATCAGAGTCCCTCATTATTACCTTTTATTTTCGCTATCATCGGGCTCGTGTGGTATGTAATTTTATGGAGTATTGGTCTCCTGGGATGTAGAACAGGGTGAGCAACCGTGTTACTTGCACGACAGCCGTCACTTAAAGGCTTTGCCACAGCCGAAGAAGGTATCGCATGCGACCGCGGTCTCCACTTGCAACAGCGCCGCCAGATTCCATTCCTGGTGTATCTATTCTACGACCACTGAAAGGCCTGGATGCCAACTTATACGAGAACCTTGAGTCTACGTTCACGCAAGAATACCCCAATTTCGAAATCATATTGTCTGTCGCTGATGAGCAAGACCAAGCTCTTCCAGTTGCGAGAGATCTCATTTCTAAATACCCCAGTATTACTGCTAGGATAATAATAGGTAAGTCTGTAGTGAGCAACGCGACGACTCAGCTGAAGAAAGCAATTCAGGTGAAGAGGTGGTGGGGGTTAACCCGAAAGTAAACAACCTCATTCGTTCATACCGTGAAGCTACCCACGACATTCTCTGGGTTATCGATTCAGGTGTCTCGGTTGCACCTGGGACACTTGCGCGCTCCGTTGACCTACTCGAGTCATCCACGCACACAAGACCTCCCAAGAGGCGCGTTGCCCTCGTCCATCACGTCCCATTTGTATCTGCTCCAGAAGGGTTTCTCGGTTCAAGAATTGAGGAGGCATTCCTCAATACCAATCATGCGAAGATGTATCTCGCAATCAACACCGTGTCTATCGAATCTTGCGTTGTTGGAAAATCAAACCTCTACCGGCGCTCTGACCTAGAGCGAGTAAACGGTTCATTGAAGCCTCGTGCGCACACAGAATCAAACGATGACCAGGATTGTACCCATGGCCTTGCTGCGTTTGGGAAATTCTTGGCCGAAGACAACATGATTGGCAGTGCTTTATGGCACGAGCTGGATCTCCGCCACGATTTATCATGCGACGTGGCGCATAACGCAATCGGGAAAATGTCTTTATCGGACTACGTGTGGAGACGTGTGCGCTGGATTCGTGTACGCAAGTACATGACACTTGCGGCAACGATCATGGAGCCCTTTACCGAAAATCTTCTGGCTAGTTCTATCGCTGCTGCAAGTTTGTGGTATCTTTTTGGTATTCCAATATGGCTTTTTCTTGTAATTCACCACGCAGCTTGGCTCTGGGTGGATTTAGATGTCTACGAGTCACTCGCTGGTCATCCTCTTCCAGCAGACAGACGATGGTGGTTCTTCACTGCATGGTGCCTGCGCGAACTTTTAGCATTGCCAATCTGGTTCCTGGCTATGCTTGGTAATGAGGTGATGTGGAGAGGGAAGAAATACGAGGTATTACGAGCGGGAGAAGTCAAGGGGACATCGGGCGGCGATGGTAATCACGGGGGATTATTTACCCGGTGGAGGCAGCTGGATTCTCACTATCAGCCTTTGCCAAGCAATTATCGAGATTCATAACGCATGTACTTCGTTCATAGCTAGATCATGATTGGTTGTTGATTATCATTAACGGTGACCATACGATAACAGGTACGTATACCCACGATTAGAATGTACAGAAAGCGTCTGAGATAATTACAGCTACATACAGTATTAAGAGTGAGGGATGAGATGAGATGAAAGGCGATAGACAGTGGTTGGCTATGAGGATATAGCCACATCAGGCTCAGATTCAAAGAAAGCTGCCATTGCCTCTTCTTGACTATGCTTCGCAAGAAGACGGAAATTGTAAATCATGACTACTTCATCAAAGAAGGTATCGGACCAATCTTCTGCCCTGCATGAATTCAGTGCGGCAGTGCGCAAGCGCAAATCACGTCCGTCGCACGTGATCTTGCATAAAGATGCTTCGAGACTGGCAGGAGCAGCGGGCTGAGGTGTGTGTTGTCGTGAATCCCTGGCATCTTTCTGCCGTTGATTGGAAAACCAGTTCTTAACTTGGTGATATTCCCTACGAATGGCAAGATCAGGCAATGCGGCAGCAATGAGCCACTAACAACAAACCTGTTTATGATGACGCCCAGCTGGGATACCCAAGCTTCGTCAGGGTACGGGGTAATCTCATCATAAACCATCTGCATTACGAGGCGTTGGCGTGAGGTTGCAGGAGTCTTTCCGGTAGATGTGATTGCCAACGCGCGTTTCTTCAGTTCCCGCACTCTAGTTTCTCTCTCGCTTTGAGCACGGGCCGCAGATAGTAAAAATGCTTGTTTATATGCTTTCTTCTTGAGATTGTCTTCGGAAGTAGTCCCATGACGTGCTGTGATGGCAGAAACGGAAGCGGGCTTGAATCGCAATGATGATCCCTTGCTGGTTATGACTCGTTTCCTTAAAGTACGTCGCGGAACGGACTCCTCTGAAAGTATGACGGGCTCCATGGATGGGTCTGCAAACTCCACATCCATGCCATCTGCTGAGACATCTAGAGACGGTTCCCGCGACGAAGATGACGAGACGGGACTATCCACTGCAGATCCATCTTCCTGACCATCAAAGGAAGAAAGAGTGTCACGGAAAGACAGAGTGGGTGAATTTGAGAGTGCTGTTGTAGACGAGCCTGTGTGTGATGTGTTCATCAGTGATCTGTCTGCAGTAATGTATGGGATACAAGGGCTGAACTTGTCTCGGTTAGAAAGAGATAAAGAGATACCTGCCTGAAATAAATACCGACGCTTGATCCACTGGTGTTCGGTGCAGGTAAGACAAACCTTCTTTATTGTAGTGCCGCTGTGAGGAGTGGTCCAAACCAGATATTGTTTCGGAGGGCAGATCGTTAATGATTGAGAAAGGAATGACTACTGCTTTTATGACAGGTGCCGGTATGGCTAAGTCTATGGGGACCAGACGTCCTTACTCTTGGCTGAAGTCGATAGCAAAGGGTGGTCGGTAGCCGGAACTCGCCTTCTTGACTCTTATGTGTGGTCCTTTTTTGGATTATTGAAGCCTTTGGTCAATAGAGCCAAACAACCGCTTTCGCAAATCAATTAAGAATCACATAGGTACTACTACAACAACCAGGTTCGGGTGACTAGAAGAAGCCCTGAGCATCTGCCAAATTCTCGAAGGGGCTCTGGCAACAACTCATAACAATGTCCGATCATGATCACATAAAGCAACGCATAATCGCATCAGTATTTGACAAGCGCAACTCAGGTGCTGCGATTCAAGAGACATATGTTGGACACATAAAAATATGGGAGGACGCAGGAGAAGACTCTAGTAAAAAGCCTCGCTATATCTTGCTGTCACGTATGTTATTATCGTCTGTCTTCTGGATCGCTCAAACAGTTCTTTAGAGTGTAGCGATGGAACCGGTTTCCTTCACAAGTCAAAGCTTAACACAAACGGCTCATTCTCCGTAGGGAAGACATGGAAACTTTCCGAGTTGCGCGGTATAGAAGTTTCGAATGTACGTATAAGCATAGGGATAAGCACAATCAATCATACAACTGACACTTATGCAGTCAGCATCCTTCAATATCACATTGGCTCGTACATATAAATGGCAGACGGAAAGCCATCTTGATCAAGCAAACTTCATTTCCGCTGCAGTGAAGCTGTTCTACGTTGTCACAAATGGCACTGGCACACTCCATCTGGTCGGAGTGCGACAAAATGAGCCAGGTCCTGGTAAGATAACTGGGTCCTCGCCTGCGCTCGCTATTGACCCTTATTATCAGTCAATGGATTCTCTCAATCCTCGGAAACTCTGGTCACTCAAGCACCACAATCTGACTTGAACATAACTACTGGGCCAGCAAAACGACAAGCTGCGACTTCGCGGGCGGGGACACCACAGCCAGGCATGCGTACGGAGCTCCCTCCTCGCACTCAAGTTGCAAGACCTTCTTCTCCTGCTGGTTCCAATATTAGTAATCTATCCCAGAATAATTCCGGCTCGGGCGTAATCCGACTCCCTTCCCCACCACCAGCCTCTCAGTTACAAGGGCAACCGCAGACCGTTCAATCTAGTCTACCAAGTTCACTTCGACCACGGGTTATTCGCCGTCCATCCAATGCGACGCCGCCACAAAACCCCTCGTCAAATGGCTTGCCAGCAAACCTCGTACCGACCCGTGCACCTCTCTCTACGTCGCCTCTACGCACTCCCAAAGAAATTTACCCTTTCGCTGTATCTCGCCCCTCTGCTGAATTTGTTCACGCGTCGAGTCCGCTTTCAGCCACTCCAACAGTTGCCCAGCTTCCTCGATCAGAGTCCCCGATTTCTGTTCGATCTCAAAAGCTGCCTTCAGGTACATCCATACCTATCCCAGAGCCTTCGCAACCTCGCCGGGAGCATAACAACCGAGTATCATTCTTTGACCCTCTCAATCAAGCTGCTTTGGATAGGCTTGTAGCTGGAGATTTTCCAGAGGATGGGAGTGCAGGTGAAGAGGAGACCTCGCAGGCTACAATGGCAAGTGTAGAGGAGATGCTCGAGGGATTTGAGTGGGCCAGCGATGACTTTTTTGGGAAAAAGAACGCAAAGGGGGCAGCAGACTTGGTTGAGGCCCGTCTGCTGGACGAGTTGATAGCCCTTGAGAAGGTGAATCAGGCACCCGGGAAGCCTCGTGTTTCTCAATCACTAACTCACGTTCCAGGCCAATATACACTCCTTCGTAGAGTCTGATGATCGTGTGGCCCTGGTCATGAATTTGCTGGAAGAAGCTGTCACTGAAGTCGACGCAATGGACAGCTTAATCTCATCATACAAAATTCATTTGAACGTTAGACCTTGTCATCAAACTGGCTGTATTGTACACTAAAAGATCTGACCGCAGGCAGTTGGGGATGATATCTCGTTCATACAATCTCAGCGGCGCGGCTTACAGGTTCAGACACAGAACCAACGCACTTTGCTGAGCGAGCTCGAGAATCTCCTTGTATGTTCCCCCGAATCTGCCACCACACGTCATACTGATGCCAGGACAGCAAACCGTCCAAGTGGACCGTGAAGTACTGGTGACGCTTACTCAGGAATCCCTCGAAAAGGCGTCTGGGATACAGAAATTGGAGACAGCGGCCACAGAACTTTATAAAGCTCTTCAAGCTGGTCAAGACACCGGTATGTTTGTACCCTTTGGTGTTCCTTCCCAGGGTTTCATTGTTCGCAGACATGGCTGCCACCATGGAGCGATTAGACGAATACAGGACCCACAATGCACAGTTTTGCAAACGTGTCTATGACTATCTATCAATTATGTCTGTTGCACAGGTGAACTGTTTTTCTGTGGTCATAAATGTGATACTCATATTCCGCATGTAGGCGGAGATTATCCTGGATGGAAACAGTGGGATTACCAAGCCTGGACGAGGACGCCCGGTTATCAAGAGTCATAAAGGCATGGAGGCCTACCTCGGTCGTTACGCAGGACTGCTTCTCTACCTGAAGGAGATGGATGAGAGTATATATTCAAGATTCTGTGGAGTAAGGAGATTTCAGTGGCTACAACTCCTATTGACGGATCTATCTCAAGGCGTACTTCTCCACCGCCAGTGAACTTCACAAAAAACAGATGGGGAGTTTACTTTCCATTTACGCGGGACTGCTGAAGAAGACACTAGATGAAGATGCTGACCAGAGTTTGTGATCGACCCTTTTAAGCAATTGTTTGGCTCATATTGAGATAGACTTTGGGCCGACTAACGAAAATAGTCAAAAGGCATCAATTCGTCGTGCTGGAACCATAGTCCGTTCGCCTATCGAGGGACGAAAGGATCGAAATAAAGACAGGGAGAGGCAGACGAACGAGGAATATCGTGCACCAGAGGTGCGCTTATAATTGATTCAGCTAGTCTTGACTCACAACAGTATCAGGCTCTGGGTCTTATTTTGGAGCAAATTGCCCCTCAAATCTACCAGGAAGGAGACTTCATTGCAGATTTCCTGCAAATTAATGATGCTGGTCTTACGTTTGCTGATTACGCTGGGCTGGACAATTACTTCAGGCGACAAGCTGCACGAAGCGCAGGCTTGAGCCAAACAACCATGAAACTCGCACGCGGTGCCATGGACTTAATTTTCGGCTTTTTACCTGCCGAGCTGAAGCAATGGATTGATTCCGCTATTGCCAAAGATACGTTGTACGTGTTGCATGATTTTCCCATGGAGAAGCTTTGCTCACTCCGCCGATAGGCAGGTAGTCGGAGTCATAGTCTGCTTGGAGCGCTTTGTAGCAGATGCGGATGAACGTGAAAATTTATTCTTTCTGCAAATGCTGGAAAAGCAGCACACTAGACTCAAGGGATCTTTCGATCGCCATATCGTAAGCCGTTGTGTTATTAAATTGCTGCTGCTCACGACAAGTTTGCAGAATCAACAAATCAAGATGATCGAGGAAACTAAGCTCACGAGCAAGAAACGAAAAGGGGTCGCTCATTTCGTGAAATACTTCCCGATCTATGTCAGTCGCATCGAACAGCAACTAATTGGCGCGGATGGTTTGGAGATCAGAGCCAATGTTGATCTCGCTTATGAAAAGATCGTGCACAGCATGTTCGAATGTCTTAAGCACATGGCTACCCTAGACGGTGACGATGAAGACAAGGGCCAGCTCAATTATCACGTGCTGCTCGTTGGTAAGTGAGCTGATAGACTTCCGATCGTTTGTTAAAAGTCGGCTTGCAGAGAATATGCACTACTTCGTAGCGGAAATGTCCCAGCTGGATGTAGGCTCAGTTTCTGGGTTCCCGAAACAAGCGGAGGCGATTTACAATGAGAATCTGAACGCCTACGTCAAAATTGTCCTCAGACGACCTTTTGCAAAGATCACCGTACGCGCGCAGTTGTTTTCTCATTCATCAAGACTTTCTGATTTTTGCCTTCCACACAGGACTATTTCGACGGTATCGAACGGTTACTCACGACTACTGCCCCAACCGAAGTCTCAAAGAACAGCAACTACAACAGATCTTCGCTGAAGAAAGTTGTCAAGGAGTTCGATGGCAAAGACATCCGCAAACATATTGATGCCTTATTCAAGCGCGTTGAGAAGCATTTTACTGAAGCTGAAGAGAAGGCGACGAAGGAAGAAAGCAGCGGCATTGCTCCTGGCACGGTCATGGTCGGCGTGTGGAAAGCTTGTGAAGAGGAACTGCAAAGAATGACAGAGAACTTCAACAAGCGGATCTCGCAATGTTATGCGGATAGCGGCGTCTCATTGGAATACACTAGTGCCGACGTTGAGACGTCCTTCAGGCGTCACAGACTTGGATCATGACTTATTTTGCAGTACTAATAACGAACCTCACATTGGATGCACATTGTATAGTACGCACTGTCTACCTTATACACACACCACCCATTCTTGTTGAAATGATAGAATAAGAAATAAAAAAGAATATCCGTGCTTCTGTGAGTTTTGATAGAAATACCTCAACAAAATGAACTTTAAGTAGACTCTGAGCGTGCCTCCGGGGTCTGCTCGCCATCATGATTGACGTCAGCACCACTGGCATATGTAGCCTGCTTCACAACAGTATCGGGAGAGGAACTAGGTTTCGTGGAAGACTTTGATAATGCTCCCATAATGGTAGGACCATAAGACGTCCAAAGCCCCTTGACTGATTCGAGGGAGTAGGGCTGTTGTCCGGGTTGGCCCTCCCTCGCAGCTTGAGGTTGTTTGGTGATGGGAGTCTTGTTCAAGATGGTCCACAAGAGGTCAATGAGCATAGAAATGCGCGACTGAAGGAATCCAAGGACATTGTCCTGAGCAGAAGCAATGCCGGAATCCAACTCTGCTTCATTCTTGGAGCAAAAGGGTTCAAGGTAGGTTTTGTAGATGTAAGTCGAACCCTGTCTGTCTGTGAAAACCTAGATAAGTACAGCAGGAGACAATTACGGACCTGGATTTGCGGGAGAGACAGGTAAAGCAAGAAAAGGGTTCGTGCTTCCCAATAAAATGGCAGCCTTATACACCAGATAGGGGTGAATAACGTTGAGACGAGATGAAATAAGTGAAAACTAACCATGATACGAATGAGCCTATGGTCGACTCGATTGCAATAAAAGCTCCAACGACAGCCCAATACATTGAAAGACTCTGAAGTTCACCGGACAAAGGAGAGGAGAGCGCCTTGTAGGTAGAATAGCTTGGCAGTAAGAACGCGAACCACGCGCTGAAATGGAAGTATAGTCAGTGTATTTATGGCCATTATGAGTCGACAGACATCATCACCAAAGCAGATGGGACACCATAGACATTAACATTATGAATTCCTCTCTAAACTTCGAACGGTGGTCGACGACGATACTGATCACAAACTGCTGTCGGAATAAATTATAACGCTGAACAGAAGATATGATACTTGTACTGACAGGTGTTGCGATATCAGAAACAAGTCAAGATGGATTGAGTGCGTGTATCAGGATCAGAAGCACTAAACCAGCCAAGTACTGCGGCCACGTACTCAAACGTCACGGAGTTGAATTACATACGGCTTTATGTAATATCGCCCCTTTTAGTTGGAGTAGTTTATGGACTCAGGCCTGCCTCGACGTCCAAGCGAAACTAAATTTTGCGTCCACATGTGCTATGATTGTCCGTTATCCACCCTTAGAGCTGTTAGCTGCAGCCAAAGAACTCACAAAGCAACTGGGGTTATTGTTCTATCAGAATGACAAGGACTAAGCAGTGGACTGTCCAACATCCACATCTCCAAAGCGGTGGGTCACAATCCACAGATCGATAGTATATATACCCTGCATGAAGGAAACTGTTTGGTATCCCCTACAGCCACAAAAAATCAGGCAACGTCTTCCAAGAAAGCTCGAGTCATCACTATGAAATCTCAAAGTAAAAGGTCTCATCGTACTTCTCCCTATCAGGTCGAAAATGCTCCCAAGAGGACATGTATGACAGATGAGCAGCTTAACATACTCGACCCTTACTATGCCAAAAATCATCACCCTACGAAGGATGATATCGAATTACTAGCCCAGGCGATTGATATGTGAGTTTAAATTCCTTCACATAATATGATTGCCCCGAACTGACCAAATGGATGCATAGTCCAGCCCAGAAAGTTAAGAACTGGTTCAATAATCGGCGCGCCAAAGAGGCTAGACTGCAACGGGATTCATCGCAGATAATGTTGCAATGCTTCTACAACATGAACATTGATGATACCGACGACATGACCGATTTGGACGATGACGATGACGAGTGGTGCGATGCCCAAGGTGCCCTGGACCAAGGGGGTCTGGACCAAGAAGCTCTTTATCAAGAAGCCCGTGCCTGTGTAGCAACAATGGCAGAAATGTCCCCCGAGGAAGTCGATATGCAGTTCATCGAGCAAGAAACCCGCGCCGCCCGCGCCTGTGTCTTTGCCATGGCCAAGATGACACGAGAGGAAGTCAATGCGGCGTTCATTCTGAAGAACCTCAAGCGACAAACTATTGTTCATCCTCCCCAGAAATGACAAAGTGATGTGTTTTTAAGCATTTGACTGGCCCTACAAAGCTACTCGATCAGCGCTATATAGCCGCTATATGATGATTACTTACTTACCTTGTTATTGATACCCAACATAAATATGATGTACTTGTATTGGCCCCAGTAAGTATCATGCACTGCAGTGAGGCAGCCCGCCATCTTCTAGCACGTAAAAGATCGCAGCCCGCCATAGGGTCAGCGATACAATTTATCATTTGAGAGATTCTATAGCGGTCCTCCGATTATCCGCTGCTGGTTTATGGAAGTCTTGACTCGTCGGAAATGAACCAACGATTACTGGCTCCGAACTTTGGAGCCCCGTGGTAAAACCTCGGACTCACCGACTGCTGGCAGAACTTGAAAAGGCCCTCTGAAATTGAGTAAAGTTCTCACAATTTGCCAGAAAACTGTCCACGATAACTTGAACCACAAAAATGAGTATGATTGCAGCAGGACACGCTGGTACTACGGACAACATTCAGGTGGTCACTCTGATAGAAGCTCAGTACTACCGCGTTCCAGGGGTATCAAATTCGGGAGGAGCACAACTAGGGTCACTCCAATCAACGAAGTTGACCAGGGCGCAGCCTTGACTGTATAGATACGTGAGGGGGAGTTTCCAACGATATCAGAAGCGGCCAATTATAGCCTACTGTCCACAGTTGGACGTGTTCGTTTGAAAACTAAACTGATTGACCTGAAGAGGTGATATTTCAATGATATGATGGATGCAGGGCGCACGGTCAATGAGTCAATTGCCATTGGAACGAGGGGAGTTAAAAAGGGTGGCATGGGGATGATAGCAGATATGGCTGCCATGGTCGTGGGGACTCGTAGGGACTCGTGGGGAGTAACCTCTTCGAACAGTTTGTCCGTTTACAAAATTGATTTTATATTGAAATTATCTTTTAAAATTAGATTTTTGCTATTTATTTTTATTTGCTGTCAGCGTCGATATCGTACTAGTAGATGAAGTTTGAACAACGTCGCATGTGGCAAGGCAGTCTTCGCTGAACGTACGTGTTCGGTTCGGTATCGCTTTCTACCTGAACTCTTTTTCTATCTAATATCTTGACATTAAATCATACTCCAGCAGTGCACGCATCAATCATGGATCCTGCATCAAGTGCTAACTCTGTACTTCACAAGAAGCATGACGACGATTTCGACAAGGCTAATGACAAGCGGGATGTTAAGCCAGTCGTGAAAACCCTTAATCGTGTCCCCCGTATGTTCAATTAAGTTCTTCATGTATGAGATCTCCCTACTGACTGCCCCGATACAGGCGCCTGTGTGAGCACGCTCCGGCTTTCCAAGTTCCCGATGCATGCTCACTTAGTATGATGCCATTAAATGAACAGAATGCTTGTCGGAAGCAGAAGATGCGCTGCGAGGGTGCGGATAACCCACCATGTAGACGTTGTCGTCATGCAGGACTCGATTGTCTATTCGAAAAGCCCACCAGAGAAGCAACTCTCACGGGCGAGGCAGGACTTGAGTCAGTCAACTCTATGTCATGTCACAATCTTTTACTTACAGTATTACAGGCGTATACGAAGTCTAGAAGCTCATGTTGCTGAGATACGTTTCACTCAATCTTCGATACAGAGTACTCTTCTCGAGATCGTTGGCCACCTTCGAGGCGCCACGCCGTATAATAACCGCTCTCCCTCGACGTTCTCACAGGCGCCCTACAATACACAGTCGCCAACAATGCAATCCATGGGATCTCCCCCAATGTCTTCTGGCCCGAACGGGTCCCATGTGGGCGATCCAGGTATTCACAGCGTACAGGCTGGCCCTACCACACCCACAGCCTATCACCCTAACATCAACCATGGATCTCTTCCACCTATGTTAAACGCCCCACCGCGTCATTCGAGAAGCTCTGTATCCCAAGGTGCATTGGTATCAGTTGGGCAATCTCCTGGTCATGGAGAGTACCACCCACCACAGCTTCCGCCCTCACATACCAATCCGACTTCACCGACCCAATCATATGGCTATTCCCCTTCTGGGCAAATTTTACCCCCATTTTCCACGTTACAAGCGATCGGTCGTACAGCCTCACAAGTATCTATACCTGGCCGTCATGATTCACATCAACAAAGGCAAATGCAGCGTGGCCACAATGTGCATTCACCTTCGGGATCTAAACGCACCGCCCCGTCCTCGTCCAATCCTACCAGCGCAGACTCCACAGATATTGATGATGACAATGGAGAACTACCAGCCTCTGGCCTGGTAGCCCCATGGGAAGTTCTAAGAGGTCTAGCCGACGTGGCTATCGAGCGAGCTGCCAAGGTCGGTGATTTTGCTGCTTCACACATACTGCGCGTGAACCCCTATCACATAGGAAAATGGCGAAGGAAGCAGTGAACCGCAGAGCAGAACCAGAACGCCGTCCCCCGAGCGAAAATCTAGGCCAATAAAGAAGAGAAAAACCCGTCATCGGCCTTCCCGTGGTTTGACTTTCCCGGATGGTAGCGTTTTCTTATCCGCTTGCACAACTGATTCTCAACATTTAAACGGGCAGTTGTCACGACAAACATCATCTCGGAACAAGAAGCCCGTGAACTGTTCAGAATGTGGTTTTATTTTTAGCCTCTTTTCTTCATGCTACATACCAATGCCGTTACACAGATTTTATGCCGGATGTTCCACCTTTCTCCCAGTATTCGATTGCCAAGTCGACACTTTCGATGGGCTCCATGAGCGGTCACCGTTCGCTGTCGACGCCATCTGCACAGTTGCTGCCCGCGTGAGGGACGGCGGAGGTGACTTGCTGATATTATTTTGTTATCAGCTTATCTCATTATCGATCAGGAAATGCAAGCGAGACTTACACCCGATGTTTGGAAGCAGTGCAAAATATTTCGTGCGCCACGCTGTTTGCTCCGGTAAGCCGCGTAGAAGCCGTGCAAGCAATGAGTGAGTGTGATTTCTGTGATATCCAAATTGAATTAATCATTTGAAAGTTCTTGTTTCCGGGTGGTCGGATAACGGTTGGCTCAGTGGCGGTCACGCTGTTCGCATGGCCATGGAACTGTGTGAGTAGAACATCCATTGCAAAAACGAATATCTGAGTGTTTTGTTCTTTTTAGCACTTCACAAAGCTTGGCCGAAACTTCTGAGGCGAATGCAAAGCAAAACTAAAACTACAGTTGATGGTTCAGAAGATCGCGACCTCGTTGTTGCATCCCGAACTTGGTTTTGCCTGTATCTCTTCGAGCATCAGTGCGTATATGGTCGGCTTTAAGCACATTTTCCGATCACTGATTGCATATCAAAGATTATCCTATGGCACAGGACGTCCAGCAATTTTAAAGGATGATGAAAGTATATGGCAATGCCGTTTGCTTCTACAGCACCCTTTAGCAATTGAGGATGATATGCGCTTGGTTTCGACTGTTGAGCTTATGGCTATCCGCGAAAGAGTCCATAACAAGCTGTCACCTTTTGAACGGCCTGTCGATGAAGTGACTTTTGCAGTCATTCAACAGGCTGACTCTGAATTCCGAAATTGGTATAAAACTTGGGATCAGGCTTTTTCACAGAAGTATGAAGATGCAGGTGCGATTCAACCGTCAGGAACCACTCCCCACATGCCCTGCTGACTCTTCGTCAAGCGTTTTATCGACAAAGTTTGCAGATCCAACAACTTCATGCAGAGCTGTTCCACAATGCAACTGCCTTGCGTGGTATTAATGGTCCAGAGGATGTTGAGAAGATGCCAGCCGCCCAAAGGGAATTGGCAATACGTTCAATACGCACTGCTCGCCAGGGTCTTGAAATCACAGTCAACTCGCCGTCGTATAGCGAAGGCATGAAATATGGTTGGCTTCTGTTATTTTATTTTGTCAGGATCCCTAAACTCAACGAAATAGCCGTTCACTATACACACGCAACTGCAACATTTGCAGCATCGTTCTTGCTGCGGTTAGCACGTCTTTTGTAAGTTACGCACGTTGCAGGCGGCGAAAAATGTACTCACGCCGTCTCAGCCCGACTGATTGCGACATGCAAGAAATACGGTCGCAGGTCGAACGTCTCGCTGGCTTAATGTCTCAAAGTGAGTCCTGTTGCACCTTACTGTAGAAACACACTCGTCAACTACCTATTTGGCAGTCCCTGGCAAGCGTTATGCCATCACGCTTCAGCTGATGCTGAAAAGAGCGAAGAGGCGTAAGGCGGCATCAAGCTCCCGCTCTCCCAAGATACCTAGGGAGCCCCCTCGAAACATGTCCATGGTGATTGACATGCAGCAGAATGTGCACATGAGCCCCGAGAATTTTGCTCAAAAGTATGACATCGCATATCCAAGTCCTGAAACCATGCAGCAGATGCAAATGGGCATGATGCCGCAGCAGACCGCCGAGGTCGACAACATTTGGCGTGGCTTTGAAATGACGTCGAACGAACAACTTCCAGTGTGGATTTCTGATCAGAGCCTGGGTGGTAACTCATTTTCCCAGCAAGGCATGGATGCATTCTTGCTGCCTGCTGACTACCTACCTCCTGCCACTCAGATCTGGTAGTAGTTCTCGCGATCTACCGACGTGCTATTTTTATGGTTGTCGTGATCCTTTATAGGTTCTTGTCTATATGTTGTACGATTGTAAGTTCCTATCTGTTCTCGTGTGGTTATATATATTTCTAGTATTCTTGTATAGCTCTTTCATCGCTATTCAATCGATCGGTGTGCTTTTGGACGACTATCCCCGGCTCAGGCTGGGCTGAATTGAAAGTAAGATGCACGGCATGGAAGTTCGGTATTGATGTGCAATCACGACCATCGGACTGGATCAAAATGCTTGAAGGGTATAAATGAAGAAGTCCCTGATCCACGGTCTTCACAACCACTTTTCGTGCAGATAATGTATTCTCCTGTCACCCCAGAAGCGCGCAGACGACCTGTATGTCATGAACGACTCCCCCATCTTGCTGGCATTGGCCTTGCGAGAGATTCGCCGTCATCCTCACAGCAGTCGACTGCTAGCTCAACTTGGCGGCCCACTGACGAGGCAATACCAGTTTCGTCATCTCAGCACACCAAGGCCAGGGAGGAAGTTGCTGCTGCCGAAATCAGCCGAACCTTCAGCGCATTGGAAGACGGAAGGACCCCACCCAAGCGAAGACGCTCCATCATGGACAGGCTAGTCCCTTTCACTCGACGCCCGCAAGAAGCACTTGATGAAGAGATTTTCAGTGACATGAAGACCTCTAATCCGGCGAGCTGGAAAACGAGGGGGTCCTCGATTAGCGGGGATGCCAGCGCTGAAGCCAAGCAACCCAAGCTGCCTTTGGGAGGGGGAGGTCCAAACAGCTTTTATCAAGGGGCAAAACTTCGTGCCAGCGTGATCAAGAGCAAGCGGCCTTCCGCAATAACAAAACACGTTCAAGGTGAGCCTTGGAAGAGTATCATGCCTGCCATGCAATGACGACCTTGTGTAGACATTGACAAGCGTCGTGCTTTCATGCTCAAGCTCGCCAAGTGCTTGCTCGCTTTTGGTGCTCCATCGCATCGTATCGAGTCGCAGTTGGCCACTGCTTCCCAGATCCTTGACGCGAGAGCCTCGTTCGTCCATATACCGAATATCATCATCGTCACGTTTGGTGATGAAGACATGGCATCAGTGGAGACTCATTTTGTGAAAGCGAATGGACGAATTGCACTCACCGCGTTGCAAGGAGTCCACATTGTGTATCGCAAGGTTCTTCATGACAAGATGACCGTGGAAGAAGGCACCAAGCGACTGGCCTCCATACTCTCCGCTCCCCCGATATATTCGCTGTTGGTACGCTGCCTGTTAGCCTTCGTATGCGGCTCTACTATATGTGTCCTTGCGTTCGGGGGATCAGTCATTGATATGGGGATCAGCGGAGTGTGTGCCTTCGTGTTGCAATACCTAGGCCTTAACACCGCGACAAAGAGCGCGACGTACGCGAACGTATATGAGTAAGCGATCTTTCCCTTTGCATTCAATCGATTTACCAGATCAATTAGGATATCAATTGCCATCATCGTGTCCTTCGTGGCTCGAGCACTCAGCACCATACCAGGCAGGTTGTTCTGCTACAACGCCATAGCATCTGCCGGTGTGGTGTTGATTCTCCCAGGATTTACTATCCGTAAGTGGCTGAATCGTGCTATCTACCACTCACTGCGACGATCCAGATATCAGTCATCAGTGCACTGGAGCTCACTTCCAGGAATATTCTATGTGGATCCGTAAGAATGGTCTATGCAATCATATACACTTTGTTCCTGGTACGTCTGATTCGCAATTATTTTTTGTCACTTCTCAAATCCACAACCAGGGGTTCGGCCTGACGATAGGCTCCGATCTTTATCTGGTACTCAACAAACACGCCCGACATAATTTAGATAAGACCGAAGCAGAGAGATATACGATGTATCACGGGACTTTCCGCGCCGAGAACGGCACGTCTCCCGTTCCAGGAGGTGCTATCTTCGGTTTTGCTCAAACCAATGACCCTCATATAGTTAATGGTATTGGATTTAATCGGTTAAGTTTCGACTTACATTGACCCGGCCTGAAAGGGTGCTACAGGGAGCCCAATTGGCCATGGTGGAGAAAGGAACTTCCCTGGTGGACGCTCTTCTTCCTCGTACCAGCGTACTCTCTTTGCTCGTCTTTGTCTAACTTGCAGAGGTTGCGCAGCTGGCAGCTTCTGGTCATGGTCGTGTTTGCGTGCTGTGCTTTCGTTGCGAATCGACTCTCAAATAACTATCTTCCTGGCAAAAGTGACATCATTTCGGCTTCTGGGGCTTTGGTCATTGGGGTCTTGGGCAACGTGTACTCGCGAGTCATGCGTGGAACCGCTTTTACGGCCATGGTCACCGGTGTCTTGTTCCTCGTCCCTGTAAGTTTGTCCTGAAATGTGCTTTGTTCGTCCATTCAACTAATATCAAACAGTCTGGTATCGGTCAGGGCGGTGGTCTGCTCTCGTCTGATGAGACATCGTCCACTCAGCAGTACTCGGCTGGACTTCAGCTTGCCATACGGATAATAGAAGTGGCGATTGGAATAACAGTTGGTCTATTTGTGAGTCAGATCTTCGTATATGCCCTGGGAAGAAGAAAGAACGCCGCGCACTTTGCTTTCTGATGATATCTTCCAATTACACGCCATCTATCTATGTACACATCATGCTGTAAACACTACCAGTAATTTGAATCGATGGCAGACTAAAATGGAGAAGTGAGATTCGTGAATCACGGTGTTCTAAAGATTACATGAAGTTTGTTACGAGTAGAGAATTAGTACAGGTATTCCAAAGAGTGTTCCAAAAAACGAAGAAACGATAAACCTGAAAGGTTTAAATAAGTTACGCTGCGAAGAGCTGATTCAGCTCTTCCATGCGTCGTTGTAGCATGTCGGCTTTGCTGAAGTTCTGACCGAGAGTCATATTGGCCAGCTCGGTCTTCTTGCGCTGCACTTCCAGAAGGCGATCCTCGATGGAATTCTCGATGATGAGCTTGACCGTTGTTACAGGGCGTGTCTGCCCTAAGCGATGCTACGACAAAATCAGTGGGCCGCAGCAAAAGGCGTGAAAAGGACTCACAATCCTATCCACTGCTTGATTTTCAACTGCAGGATTCCTGCGTAAGGCTTGAGCAACACTTGAATCACAGGAATTATAAAGATAAACGTTACCAATATGGGTCCATCAAGTACACACGTTGGGCGGCAGTCAAGTTTAAGCCTACTCCTCCGGCCTTCAAACTGACTAGAAGGACTTCACACCCGGGATCATGTTTCAATGCTTCCATGGCACGGGTACGGTCGTCACGTTTCATCGTGCCATCGAGACGATCATAGCGAATGCCAGCAGTCTCCAATGCATCTTCGATCCTACACTCGGGTGAGACATCACACACCACTTTGCGAAATTGCAACGTCATACTTATCTAGCATTGTTGTCCACTGGGAGCTAGAATATAGAGATAAACTGTAAGATCCGTCAAATGAGAATTAGGCACATACAACACAACAGTCTTGATTACGCCATCATCGAGTTTATTGCCTTCATTATCCACCATTTCCACCTCAATCGAATCGGGGTCATAATTGACAGAATGTGGGTTTGCCCGGGAGAATTGCATAAGGTCCCCAAGCAAGGCCTTGACTTTGGTAGACGGATGGAAGTTCTCGAGTGCAACACCTTTGATTCGCTTTTCTCGCTTGACCGGCTTTTTCTTGACGCCAAAGTCAACTGGCGAGCAATCAGGTCGAACTCGAACTGCATCTTGCGGTAAAAGACCAGTCTGGCAAGCCGAGCAGGAACGGCGGACATCGGTAGGAACATCTGGCCAACCTGGGCATACACACTGACGGTAGCATCCCAGGCAAAACAGATGCTGACAGCGGGTGAGGACGAGTGACGGTGCTGATGGACTACTAGCTCGCGTAGGGGCACGGGAACCGGAACCTTTAGTCTTCCTTCCTCGCTTGGGTGCAGATGGACCATCCATATCCATGCCACCACCACCAACGTCCATCTGCCCCTGCTGATCAGAAGACATACACAGCTCTTCTCCACATTCAACACATTGAGTTGTAGCTGCCTCCCGTAGCAAGGCAACAATCGCAGCTGCACGAGTAGGATTGAGACCTTCCTTTCCAATGGCAGCGGCAATGTCTTCGTAACTGGTGAGGTCCATGTTCTGTATATCTCCTAGTGGTCCTTTACCCTCCACGAGCTCGAAATGGTCGCAAATCTGTCGGAGACGCAAGATTTTCTGGAGTATGCCAACGTAGTTCTTCATGACTTCATTTTTATTGGAAAGCTCGTTGAACTCGGCTTTGGACTCCAAGAAGAATTGGTCGTAGATGGTCTGCTCATGCGGATCAAATTTCAGATACCGGAGTTCGTCGCGACGTGGAGGGAGATGGAGTATTCGACGGCCATCAGAAGCCTTCGACTCCTTTGTTCGCCTCAGAGTAATGCACTTCATGATCGTTTGAAGACGTGCAACACCCAATGACTGCCCATACTTGACTGGAGTGCCAATGAACTCCGTCCAGATGTTCTTGTCATCAAAAGGCTCCAAGCGCAAGAACTTGATAAGAGCATACACATCATCAAGCTTGTTCTGAACGGGAGTGCCTGTGAGGCATAATCGGCGGTCTGCCATTAAATCGCATGAGGCACGACTGCCAACAGTCTGGGTTTCCTTGATCGAACTGGATATAATGCTGTTAATCGTGATACAAGGGGAAATTATACAAAAACGTACTGAGCCTCATCAAGCACCACACGAAACCAGTGTATAGTCTGCAGAGCACTAGACGCCTCAGACACACCAAAGCTCGAACAAGATTTTTTCCTCTTCATTCCCGCTCGTTTTGGTTTCGGCAATTTGAGGACTTGATTACCGCGTTCGTCAAGGTCGACCCCACCGTACCCGTCACTGCTGCCATCGTCGTCATCTTCGGCTTCTACATTCGCCATCTTCCGATTTTGCTTTGAGTATTCCGATGCTAAGGTTGCATACGTAGTAATGACAGCATCAAAGTCTGCAAGGAATGCTGCGTCTGGTCGCCGGGAATTTCCATGGTATACGTAGACACGAAGTGGTCGACCTTCGCGTTTTCGACGAGGTGGCTTCGTTTCCACTTTGGTTTCAGCCTGAGAAGATGGAGGGGAATTATTCTGTAAGGAAGACAACGTGGCGGCGGAACAACTCATCCCACCGCCACCGACCACAGTGACTTCTCCTCGCCAATGCTCGCGAAACTGATCTTCCCAGTTTGATACGGTGGAAAGAGGGCATATAATCAGCGTCGCCCGACTTTTCGCCTTGATACGACAAGCTCTAGCGTATTCAGCCTCGGCCTTATCCTGGGCCTTTGCTGCCTTTCCTTTGCCCTTGGCGGAAAATGATGGCAAATCAACCTCCGATATCCCCCACACACTCCCCGCAAAATGAGCAGCAGTCAAAGGATCCTCCAACATACCCCGTTCCGGAGGAGGCGCGGGTGGAGGCGGTAAAGGCGTAGCAGCGAATGCGTGTGCAGAATCAAGTGTCGCTGCAATAAGGGATACGCAAGTGATCGTCTTGCCGAGACCCATCTAATCGGGAGACAAGGCACAATTCGTCAGATAGGGCAGAGATAAAGGGCGGAGGGCAAACTGACATCATCTGCGAGAATAGCACCTTTGGCTTCTTGGGGTTCTTGGAAGACCTCTTTCTGGGTAACGATATGAAACCAAGATGATTGACCTGTATGGAGATCGTTCCGTGGCTGCCACAATGACGAGTAACGACCGTCTGCGCAGCATTTCTCCCGCTCCCGCTCAAGTAGAAAAGTGACCGCCTTCTTTTGATGAGGATACAACGTCGTTCCTATGTCATTACCTTTCGAAGCCAGTCAGATGAAGACAAGGACCACCAAAAATAAACACAACACTAACTAGGTTCTGTCTCTGCTAATTCGTCTCCACTTTTTAGACTCTTGAAAAGCTCATCAATTTGGCTTCGTTGTACTTCTAGTGTTTTGCCGGAAACCATGGGAGCATTCCAACGAGGGCTATTTCCTCCTGGACCCGCATATCCAGATCTGGAAGGAAGCATAGAACGATGGCCCCCAGGTGGTGGAGCATGCGGGTTACAATAGTGATAGTTCATGAGGCGCGAGATATCATATGGGCCAGAGGGGTGGTCGAGCATCAGACCGCATGATTGCAAATAATTGCCAACGACAGCGATATTGCCTTTCGGCGTATAAACCAGCATCTGAAGAGGCAGTATAGGAAGCTTGGCAGAGCGAATGAGCAAATGCGAGGTTCCTCAGGAAGAAAGAAAGGTCACTCACGTTTGGCGAACCACGCCGCACCTTTGCATCTAAGCGGATCAAGCCCTTACCTAGCATGGGGCCGAGATCTGTAGCGACCTTTTGTTCGACCACACCAAAAGCTTCCCCTTGAGAAAGTTCGCCCGACGATGTTTTACTACTAGGCGTCTTGATATGTATCGTCTCAGTTGCACCTGCCCTCTGAGGATTGTGTTCATACTGCAAGCGGACGTTTGCCCACTCGATATCATTAATTAAATCCTGGCCTTGCAGATAAGACACGGGGTATAGCACAAGTGCGGTGACTGTGAGCTGTCCTATGCAAACTGGAGTCTTGGGATGAAGGTCATCGGGTAACGCAGAAGACATGGGCTGTTGGCGAGGCCGAGGACTGGGAGGTGGTGACGGAGAGTCGGTAAGATCAATGACCTGATGATTTGAAGGAGGAGCAGATGAAGATTGGCGAGTTGGAACAAGAGGAGGCAATGTGCGCGCACCGCCTGTAATTGGCAGTTGAGTAGACGTATTCCGTGGTGCTTGCGATAGACCAGCAAAAACGGGACGATAGTTGGAAGATTGTGGGTGAAGCGGTGGCGGCGACGAATTAAAAGATGTCTGGTCAAGTGGTGAAAATATACTGGGCTTCATTGAAGGAGAATGATATGCGAGCGGCAGTTGATTTGGAAGAGAGTATTTAGCATAAGATTGCTGGTGTTCAGTTGAATGCACTGGATCATAGAACATACTCTGCCTGGGCGGAGGGGAATGATAATCGGTTGTTGGGCGCTTCAAGATGCCAGAATTGAAAACGCTCTCAGAAGAATTGAGTTCATCGTCATCTAGGGTAAGGTCAATATGATTCGACTGGCTGTACGAGTCAAGTGATAAATTCTGAATATTAGGCGATGATCCCGATGGTGCATGTGTCGCCATTGTGCATGACAATGAGGAAGAGAGCGTTCCGGACGTCACGGACGACGAGTAAAACAGTAAGCGCGAAAGAAGCTGTCCAGTTTAAAGATCATGTCGCAAGAACACGTGACCATGATTAATTCAGTTATCTTTTCTCACGCTCACCATGCCTCGGACTATCAGTCATCCGCCGGTATCTTCCGTACTTCCTGACGCGAACAAGATAATAATTAGACTCCATCTCCCGGTCCCTACTATGTAATGCTCCTACAGATAACCCTCTGTACCTGATTTAGCGTAGTCCGTTCACGACAGAAAAAAATCATGGAGAAGAATCAATACCTGCTCGCCATTCCATTCCGCTCCAGTCATCAGACAAGTCATATATCTTATAATAGTGCTGTTCGGGCACACAGCCATATGCTCCGGTAAGAGTCGTGGTTGGAACTTGCCCGAATAGCACTGCTATGAGAAACGCCTAGTACCCCTCCGTCTGATGGCGCTAACCTCCTGTAATAAGAGGCAACTAAGGTCAAACGTCAACTAATCAAGGAGATTCACACTTACGAGGTGCCCATCCCATCTCGTAGTAAGCCTGTCTTGCAGCTTGTTCTTTAGCTTGTTGTTTAGTGTCGCTGGATCCTTTACCCTTCTCGATCCCATCAACTAGCGATTATTAGACGTTATTTCAATAGATAAAATGACGTTACACGTGCTTACCAACGCAAGTCACGTTCCATTTTCCGGCATGGGGAGGACCCACTAATGATGCTGGGTAACTGACGCTCACACCACGTTGATGAGCTGTTTGATTGAACAGCGGTAGAAATGCAAGGTGAGGTTGAGCAGGGGCCAGCGGATTCGGAGGTGATATCCTTGGGGGAGATGGCAGTCTAGCCAGAGGTGGCCGCAAGTACGGATTATAAGGGGAGGTCTGCGGAAAATTGGTGCGTGGGTGTACAAGTGGTGGTGGAAGGGGGTGCACCGAATATCTTGTTTGTGGGGGCGGCTGGTGTGGAGAAAAAAGTGATGGCAATTGGTATACTGGTGGAGGATGTAATGATGGTAACGGTGGCGGAGGAGCAGAAGGCTCCTCAACTTTAATTCGTTTTGAGGTGGGAGCAGGCGATGATGGTTTTGAAGTTATCGAGGCGACATCAACATCCATATCGTGATTGTCATTCAGTATCGTAGTGGACAGCCGAAGGAGGCCGCCTATCCACTCGTGCACTGTCTGGAGCCCGTGCTCGAGGAACACGGCTCCCAGATAGGCATTGAATATTAGGCGCCCTTCCTGGACCTGGATGAGAATTGAATAATGTGCACGGTGAATAAGTAAGTACCTCGGGAGTCTGGAGTGATTGTAGACACCTGGGGTCACAACGAATCTCCTCTCGCAGCCGGTACAGTTTTGACCAGATATCAATCGTTTGGTTAGTCAAGAGTTGCGTCCGTTGTAACTACTCAAAAGTAGAAGTTATCATGAACGGTCAGAGAATATAAAACTCACCTCGATTTCATGTAATGTAAGCTTAGGTTTTCGGTAGAAAAGTAGTTGCGTTGTCATCATCTCCAAAATATTGTGCCCAAGGACCGCCAATCGCTCGTTGTCATGAAACTGTGCATTGCACGCCAGTCGGAGAGATTTGTGAGTGAATGCTTCGAGAATAATATGCCCTGTAAGCTTCGGAAGGTTAGGTAGCTCCTCTGGCATTGCGTCGAGGGTCTGTGAACGATTTCGTTTGAGGGTATTATGTGACATTCCGAGGCCGGGTTCAGGCGTTGTTTCCATGGCGGAAAGAGCAACACTGTGGCCGCGAAGGCGAGGAGGCAGAGACATTAATAATTATAAGATGTGCAATGTTTGTCCAAGGTGAATCCAAAAAAGATCTTCGTGGCTCAAGATGGTGGTTGTGCTGCGTGTTCATTCAAAAGTTGTCACAGTGGGTCCATAACCTATATTTAGATCAAATTACGTACTAGGTTGAGGCAGTCAGCCGCAATTGTGCCAGTTTCTCATACCGAGTGGGACTAGGAACAACTGGGGCCCCTTCGATTTCCTCAAGTTCTCACTACGACTACTAAGACCGCTGCACAACAGCAAACACAAAGTTTACGCTTATTTCAGTAGTTATAAGACAGCATGTAAAGTATGGGAAAAGATCTGCACTCCTCACTGGCCCAACATCGAGGGCCCACCGAACGCACTGTAGCGAGCTGCTTCCTCAGCATCTTGCTTCCGCCGCTGGCGTCTAAGCTGTTTCTTAAGACTATGCACCGTGGCCTGTTGCGAAGGGTCCTGCTCCAACCGTAAGATTTGTGTTGTGATACTGTAATGTGACCGTCAGGAAGTTACATGCACTACAAGGCGGGATGCATCACCTGCGAGGGCCAAGTGTGGTGACGGGGCAATCTTCCACATGGTGATATGGACCTCCACAAACTGGGCATTGCGCGGTTGATGACTTATGCTTCTTGGAGGATGATGACTCCGCCGCAGGCACAGGTGACGGCCTTCGTTTCGATGGCAGAGCGGGTGGCTCAGCGGTTCTACTCTTCCTCTCCCTGTCCTTATCCGTGATGGAAAACTCCAGTGTTGTCTGTCGCCCAGCTTTCTTGGCTTCGCCTGCAGGTCCGGAAAGTCGAGAAGGTGACACTACGGAAGGCTTGGCGGACGAATATTCAAGCGGGGCAACAGAAGAAGAGGTAGATGGCTTGGATGACGAGACTGTCTTCGGTTTCTGAACACCCATTGAACCACGAGCATGTTTCCTTTTTTGCTTAACATAAACTTGGTTGCTGTTGCCGTTTGCGACAAGTTTGAGCGGCTGACCAGCAAGAAGATGGCCATGCCCCCTTTTAACAAGCGTATTCTCTATAGCATCGATAGCAGCTACCTAAAGTAAGTGTTAGTATCTTTATGAGACCATGTGAAGCGACGTCCATACCCTGATTGCCCATGGTTCATCCGACTCGTGGTTCATCAGTATTTCCCTGTACTCCACTAGATTGGTAGAGTCCTCGGTCATGTAGCAGATCCCCTTTCCATGGCGCGTGTTACAAAGACCACAAAGCAGGTTATCCTCATCTTCTTTTACCGAGGCCTGTTCTCGATACTTGGCCCTGGCCTTGGCTTTCATCTTCACCTTGTCAGAGGTCGTTAAGAGTTCGTCAACCACGTCAACGTCGATCGAGCTGGCACTCGAATCGGTTGCTTGCGCGCCAGGCGTGCCCGGATAAGCGTCGGAATCGCTGGATGCATCTGACTTCGAAGGTCGATGTTTCTTATTTTTCCTGCTCATGTCAGGCGAGTCCTCCAGACCTTCAATGTGATCAAGCTTTTGCTGTGAAAACAATCAGCCTTGCACATTAGCTGGTAGACGTCATCGGAATCACCTGAGGGAATATAGCAGCCGCCTTCCTACGAACGCCTCTGCCTGTGACTTCGGTTACCTGCTCCACACCTTTCGCGGCGGCTATTCGCTCAAGCGCTAGGGTCCAAGAATCGCCCTGTTCCGTATCCGGAACATCCTCCTGGATCTCTTCCATGGTATCCTTGTCTGCCGCCCATACCTTGGCAAACGCAAAGGAGAGCCCAGCCTCCTTGGTGACTGCCTGTTGATCACCCTCTACTTCAGTCTTCTCGATGAGTTTCTCAACGTCATTGTCGACGTCTTAAAATCGAATGTGAGCCCTACATCCATCCAATGGCGGCAATGATGTACGCACAAGTTATGTCCTTCGAAGACTGATCACCTTCTTCTTCAAACAAGGCTTTAGCTCCAAAAGTGAGCATCGAGTGAAGATCTTCGCCACCGCCGTCGTCGTCGTCCATCTTCTGAACAATTAAATGATCGAGAACAAGCTTCTTCTTCCCCGTTAACATGATCCGTTCTAGAATACTCTGTAAGTGTCAACACAAAAAAAGTCGCCTGGGGATTCATGCCTTCAGCCGAATCTTTGACCATGAACTTGAACACCAAGCACGTCTTCGTCTGCCCATACCGGTGAGAGCGAGCTATGGCCTGAAATATGTCACTACAGAGGTTAAAAGCCTAATATGAATCATGCCGTACTTGCAAGTCCTAGAAGCCATATCTAAGTTAGGGCAGCCAATCTGAATAGATCAGGTCATACATACCTGGTGAGGGTTGAAATCAGGATCGAAGATGATGACTGTATCTGCGGTATACAAGTTGATTCCGACGCCGCCCGCTCGAGTACTGAGCATGTAGATGAAAACATCCGAGTTAGGTTTGTTAAACTCGTCCATGCCCTTTTGGCGATCGGCCTGTTTAGTGTTTCCATCCTAGAAAGGGTCAAGAACGCCATTTGCATTCAACACGGGCGTGGATAATTACCAGGCGCAAGTACTTGTAGTCTTCACCTCTGATGAAGTCCTCGATGATATCAAGCGCCATAACAAACTGTAGAACATAGGCCATCAGGAGAACCTACCAGACAGTGTTCCACTCACCTGACTAAACAATAATATACGATGACCTCTGGCCTTAAGTTTGGGTAAAAGCATCTTCAAAAACCGCAATTTGGTGCTAGCACCTATCAGTCTCTCGTGAGCCTCTGTAGGGGTAAGGTTGCGAGGCTCTATGTCCTCAGAATTAAGATACGGATGTTGAAGGCATCTACATAGGGATGAGTACCAAGTGTCTACTGCTATGCAGTGGTGAACTGACTTGCGAAGTTGCATCAACATATTATTCAAATTGGCCTTGCTGACCAGGGGTTTCCCCGCCTTGGTAGTCGCAGCCTGCGTCAGACTTCGAAGAATGTCCAAATTTTGACCTACAGAACGAGAGTCAACGTATGACAAAGTTAAGCCACAATGAACACGTACTGAGGATAGACCTATAGATTTCCTTCTGCAGAGGTGCCATGGAAAGGGGAACGATAACCTCGTTCTGGAGAAAGTGAGAATACAACCGAACTCACTAGGACAAACAAACCTTAGGGGGAAGTTGTAAAACCTCGCTCTTGATGCGCCGCAAGAAGTAAGGCTTGAGTCTGATATGCAGCTGCCGCACCAGTTCCTCATTCAATTCTTCATGCTCTTTTTCCAAGGCCTCAAGGTCACTCCATTCTTCGGGATCAAGGAAGTTCATGAGGTTGAAGAGCTCGCGGATGTTGTTGTTCAGAGGTGTCTGTGACGAAGTTAGCTGATGATTGTCAGACAATCGTGGAGGCGGCTTACCCCAGTCATGATCACGCGATGAATCGTATGCAGCTCGTTAAGTTTTTTGAACAATAGACTATGATCGCTTTTCACTGAGCCAGGGTCAGCAATCTTGTCTGTCATTAATACAGAGCAACTTACAACGTTGTCCTTCGTCCACAACAAGAACCTCCCAACGCGGAATGCTCTTAAACACCGAATTGAAATCCCTAGGGTTAATTAGCGTTTCATAAGTGGTCACCAACACATGGTACTTGGGTTCCGGACCACCCTTTCGGTCGGAGGGATGGAACAACTCGTATTCAATGATCACGTCCCGGGCCTTCGCTTCCCCGTAGAACGGTACTACTCGTAACTTTGGTGCCCAACGAGTAAATTCCCGAACCCAGTTCGTGATGGTGGAGTTGGGAACAACGACAAGAGCAGGAGCTCCTTGCCATTTATCGATGATAGTCCCGAGGAAAGTCACGATTTGGACTGTCTTACCCTGTATAAAGTTAAGCGTGAGTAAGGAGGAATGATGTTTACTGATAGGCGTACCAGGCCCATCTCATCGGCAAGAATGCAAGGCTGCAAGTTCCACCAATTGTCACAGAGCCAGTCAAAGCCATCCATCTGGAAGATCGTTAGCATGTCGGCCGGATGGAGAATGCTAAAGAGCAAACCTGGAATGGCATGAGTTGGAGTTGACTGTTCTGACCAAGCTTAGGTTGACGTTTCTGACGAAGGGCGTGCTGTGCGTATCCATCCTTCACTCTGCTCTCCAGCTTCTTGACGTCCTTGTCTGATTTTCGAACGAAAACGTTCTGCGAGTCTATAAAGCGTTGAAAAGCTGCCTCGAATGCTACGTAACCAGGCTCGTCAGAACGCGGGGGAGAATCCCAGGTTGCTATTTCGCCAATTGAGTTACACAGCGACAAGCGAGAAGAGATATTCACCTTCATTATAGCCCATATCATCCCATTTAATAAATGCCCATGCGACATATTTGATATCCTTGATGTCCAGCTCCGACTTGTCAACAGTACGCAAGAAATCGTCGACATTCTCCATACAGTCATCACTAGGTTGTTCACCTTTCAACTGCGCTTTCACCAGCTGATCCTGGAGCTCCAGAGGCAATTCCAGTTCCTCATCGCTCTCCACGGCCGGGTTCCTTTTACCTGTCTTTCTACGCCCCGACCGGTTGACTGTCCAGAAAAGTACGTCCAGCACACGATCCGTGGTTTTCCATGCAGGGGGAATATAACGCTCTGCATCTGGTAAAGGACTTAGAGACGATACCGATTTGGGCTTGGCCTCGACCTCAGGAGTCTGACTGGCATTGACCTCGAATGACACCGGTTGAGCTGGTATCTCCTTCGCGGAAGAATCAACCACCATGGCGTTCTGTTCAACAGCAGGGTTGTCCAACAATTCTACTTTGGGCCCAGTCGCAATGAAGTTTTTCAGCTTCGTATATGTTGTAGATGCCAACCACATGTGTGGAACCCATTGGGTGCGTCGATAACTTCGCTCATTCCATTTCACGAGGTACTCCCGAGGCAGCATGCTCTTCGGATCTGGAGAATTGGTGGGTGAGTATTGCGGTTCAACGGCGTTGGCAGGATATGGACGCCATGCAAGAATCTTGTCTACGGTGTACTCATACGAGAAGCAATCCGCACAACGCCATCCAGTCTCGAGTTGATAGAAGGATGCAAGTTTGATGTCATCAACAGAAGCCGAGTCATCAGGTTCAAAGGTATCTGGGATAGGAAGATGGCGATAATGGGCGAGACGCTTGCAGGTGAAGCATCGGTAGACAAGCTCTCTTGCAGGGCTTGATACACTGTCAGCGGCATTCGAAGAAGTCTGCGTAGCGTCAACCATTTCGACATCCCGAGTAAGCCCTGTGACATTAGGTTGCGAAACGGCGGGTAGTGTGGCGGACTGTCTCATGATGGATGAATCGGCTTCTAGAGCAATCTCTTTGCAGCCCATACAAATTCCGCCCTTCATGCAGTTGGCACATATGAACTCCGAGGTCTGCATAATACCGAGCTCCTTGCGATCTGGAAGCTCAGAGTCTGGAGGCTCGTGACCATCATAACCGTCTGGCTGTTGACCCTTCCATTCCTCTTTATCACGCACACACGCTGCACGGATGATCTCATCCTTCTGGGTCTTTGCGAGACAACGCCAATGAACTGCAACTGGACACTTCAGGCTGTGTTTTGGACATAAGTATTCGAAAGAGAGTTAAGTCGGTTTGATCATACCATCGAACCCAACCACCCAAGGACTGAATGAGATCATCCTCGTTCTCCTCAAACCCATAGTCGTCTTCCTTGAGAATCTTCTTCCTGCCTTTCTTCGGCTTTTCCAACTGCACGTGAGCAGGAGCTTTGTGACATTTCTCGCAAATGTCACGATGAGAGCGCAGCAATTCGGTATCCTCCTCATAGGCATCAAACTCGAGATCCGCAACAGAACGAAAGATGCCATAGGCAGGTCGGGAAATAGGTCCCCGCTTCAGTCGCTTTTGAGTTTTTGCGGCTGCTCTGGACTTTCCAGCCCTCTTGAAAGTTTTCATGTACGATTCCGTCGATTCGCCATCGCTTTCACTGTCACCAGCGTCCTCAACGTAATTTTCTGCGAGGTTAGTTCTTGCGCTCTTGCGCTCACGAGCAGACCTACGAGCGGGAATGACATCTATGATGTCCTCCTGCTCGTATCCTGCCAATTCATCCTCCGATTCGGTCATATACCGGCGGACATGCCTGCTGCGTAACTTTTTGGGACTGAAAGGAAGCTTTGTTTGAGTTGTAGTACGTGATGTGATTTTGCCTTTAGCAGCCGCTCGGATAGGCCTAGAATTGGCTTTGCGGGTGGGCACGCTCTGGTCCTGGCGGTATTCGTCTTCGCTCTGGTCGTTGTCCTCTTGCTGGTCAGATTCAGAAGGTTCCGTAAGATCAGACAGGGAGGCCAAGGACGAGGTATAGCCCCACGCTCTCGTGCTCCGGGCAACACCATTGACCATGTCTATAGTGACAATAGTCCTAATGCGGGAATCCTCGTGCACTGCGCTAGAGGATGGGTCAAATTCACCGAGTTCTCCAGCACCTTTCTTTTGATCTGCGATACAAGTTATGAAACATGAGCTATACACGCCACTAAAGTGGAAGCTAACCGTATTCCTCAACTAGCTCAGCATATTCGGCCTGGAAGTCACTAGCAGGAAGCTATATATATATAAGTTACGCCTGCGAGGAAATTTTAGGTAAAGCGACGCGCACTCTATATGCTAGCCCATCCTTGAAACGCACAAAGTATGACAGGTCGGTGCCATCGTGGTATTCGCCTACTACATTGTCAATGTCATCCCTATCGAAGGTCACGCCTTCTTTGAATTCTTCAGGAACAGGTTTGTACTGATTCCTCTGAGATTCAGACAAGACAGGAAGCTCTATGAAAAAGGACGCTTTGGGACGCGTCTTGGGAGTCATCGCAACTTTGGTGGACGCGACACTACTATCAGTAATAGGTGGTGGTCCGCCAGGAGAGCTAGATTTTGGTGGAGTAAAAAGTAAAAGGGGATCAGAGGTAGGGGAAGACATGCTGGGAATGTCTTCTCAAAAGCCGTTTCCACTTTGAACCCGAAGGTGCTTTAAACACGCTTCCTCAGAAATGAATGAGCGTTTACAGCAAGACGCGTGTGATTTGTCAGCTCGCGTTTTCGTGTTCTCCCGTGGGAATTCAGACGATGCCCCCAATCATCGCATTAAATTATCAATGTCAGATAAATGGAAGAGAGCTGCAGAACGGCAGGATAAATGGCATAATGTATAGTTCGTGGCTAAGGACAAACGTGATAGTGCATCTAATGTCACACGAATCCCCCAGAAACGAGCCACTTATAGCACACTGCTGCTAGTTCTTCACCATGGTCTATCAATCACAATCAAGATCAAGATAGTACAGAAGATTATATAAAAGGACACACTGATACAGAACGCGTGGGGGATATCACGGTGCCCATGCACGACTTTCATAGTGCCAGGTTCTGGCATGAAGACCTGGAGAATCGATTCTCTTCCTTTGTCAACCCAGTCGTCGTTCTCTGCGAAGTAAAACCAGATCTGGCGTTGAAATGTGTCCAAGGTGGCAACATCTAGTTCTCTGATGCTGAGCATTTCATCATGTGCCATCGTCATCGCAGCAAAGATTGACGAAGGAGATAGTAGAAATGACTGGAGAACACGGACTTGGGGTATCGGGTATTGTGGAAACAACCAACACAAGATGGTTAGTGGCATAATACGCAATGCCCGAGCAACCTGTGATACAATGCGCGGAAACGGAGGCTGAAACAATCGCTGAAAGAAAGCAGGAATCATGAGCATGACTACCACCAAAACTCGACTACCAACCGACAACAGTCGACCATTCGGTGTACAAGCAATGTTGGTGATAGTCGGGAAAGGAAGAAAACTCCCGAAACAGTAGCGGATCGCAGTTTCAAGACCTTTCAAAGAGTGTTGGAGAGGCAGCACAGGTGGGATACATCGGAAACGGTACCTGCAGAGCTACCCATGAGCCAACGCTGTGGCCAGCGATCACAGTACGTGTATCGACGCCAAAACATATGCTCAAAGCATCGAAAATTCGAAGAGAGTTTTGGACCTGCAACGGCAACGCATGATTAGATGAAGCGCGACTTGCTGACGCAATATCCTCGACAGCAGGGTCATGTCCGATATGTGAATGCGACAGTATCGCCAGTGTCCCAGACCTGTCTTGTTTGTGTATTGCGGTGAGAAATGGATGATAGAAGTCAATGACCCCAGGATTTCCTATAGCCATTCAAAATAAACTTAGATGAGGTGCTATGTTGAACCTACCTGGTATGAAGAGTAGAATTGTAGAAGGTGACACACCTAATCGTTTGCAAGGCCACCAGTGCACATGTACAGGTGGTATACCTTCACTGGCAGGAAAACGAGCATTTATATATGGGACGCTGAAATCTAGTGCCAGAGATTCCAGAAATGGGGGTAAACTGGTCCTGGTGCCGCCAGTCATCCTGGGGTTCCGAACCGCGAGCCTGTGATGTCTGAGTATATTATAAGTAAGTCAACTTGAATCGCAGTGGTTGTTCACCACGAAACGTCGAGTCTGAAAACGGAAGTAGATTACTAGATCGTTTGAGTCGTATTTGGTCAACAGGCCCGCTAGCACTTCTGGCTCGCGGTCATACAACTCAGATGTCTCGAATACCGACCTTTCCTGTCGAACCAATAGGCGTCCCCTCACTGAACAACTCAAACGGTTCTTATTCAACTACCAGACCGTTGCAGATCGCCCGCCCACCATCACGCCAGGCAGCCTCCAGTAACAACACATTTGCCTCCTCCTCACCCAAGGGTCCCCTCCGCCCACAACGGTCAGAGTTGAGACCGCGCCAGATATCTGAGCATTCCGAGCGGGCTTCCACTTCTTCTCGAGCCACGCAACTTGAAGATTACGCGGCAAGGGACCGTAGAGATAGTTCCAGCACAACGCGCTCAGATTCGTCAGCTGTGCCGCAATATCATAACGGAAATATAATAATTGCAAATAACAGGCCTCAGGTGGACATTCCGCGATCTAACGCTCAAGATGATATTTCCCCGACAACCCCTGCACTGGCTTCTGTCATGGCTGCCTTCAGGGAAGCTGGAGCTCGTAAACGTGCGATGGCAAATAGTAGCGAGGATATAGCATATGAACAAGAAAAACAGAGGGAGAAGGAGTTGGAGATGAGGAGGCAAGAACGCATCCGCGAGCGAATGCCATACCGGAAAGCAACCGGGAAAGCTAAAGCAGGAGATATCGATGGTGAGGAATCTGATCATCGCAACCTGCCTAATTTCATGTTTTAACTATCTAATTGTGTGCTAACATCGCGTTGTAGCTGTGCTCGACCAGATCAAGGACGAATGGGAGTTTGTCATTGACCCTGATGTAAGGCGTAGATTCTACTGTCAACCAGTAGCTGAGCGAAATGATCTTGCAATTGTTGCAGTTTAACAATGTTGACTTGGCTTTGTCACTGCTCGATGACTCTTCGACAGGCAAAGGCATCGAGTCTTTTCGACAAACCAAGGTAATGCTTTCGCATGCATTAAAAGGATCAGTAGACAGTAAGCCCCGAGCTCTGCACTCGTGTCCTTATCTAATGATGTTTGTGCTCAGAGCACCACAAGGCGTTTGCGGACGCACTTCCACATCATGCTGCTCTTCTCAATCACCTTGGACTTGCCCAGACACAAATCAAACAGTCGAAGACGGCTCTTATGGAAGCGAAGGAGGCTTTGGGAAATAAGCGCGCTGACCTCGTTCAACTGTGGTCAAGGGGACAGGTGTTAGAAGAAATGATGCGTTTATTGGATCAGATGTCAGTTTCTTTTAATATGTCAATTGGTTCATCTACTGACTATTCTTCTGTAAAGCGAGCATCTGAAATCGGTGCCCGACGTACTTGAGACTCTCATGTCGGAAAAAAGGTTGCTTCAAGCATCAGTTCTCCTTGTGCGGAGCCTTAAGTTGATCAACAAACCCGACATGCAAGAGATTGGAGCAGTTTCAGATCTGCGAAGTTATCTGATTGGTCAGGAAAATGTGCGTTTGTCAATTACTTAGCAGCATACAACATCTTATGACTCAGCAGGCTCTACGAGAAATATTGATCGACGAACTTCACAACCATCTTTATCTCAAATCCTTCTGGTGTGAGTCACGGTGGGCTGCCTTTAAGCCAAATCAAACAACCTGTAAGTCACCCCAATTTGTGCAACTCTCGCCTTAACATGTCTTCGAAGTTCCTACGGTTGAATTTGAGAACGAATCGAGTGGACAATCGTCTCCGAATGGCATTGCATATCCTTCCCTTGAATCGTCTTCACCGAAACTTGCATCTTCCCGATTATCTCGCTTTCTCAACTCTCTTGCACTTCGACCAAACGACCCTCCCCATGATCTCAGCGAATCCAACTTTCGCAGCAACACGTCTGTTCAGGATTTGTCTTCCTCATCTCTTCCATCCGCTCCGTCCTTCTCATCGAATCTAAACCTTGTTGCGCTTGCAACTTCGGCTTCTCAAGCACCTCAACTTGATGCAAACCCGGAAAGTGACTCCTTCGCCTACATCGAAACTCTACTGGAGTCCCTCGCAGTCCTGGGAAAGCTTGGGAGTGCGCTCGATATTGTCGCACAGCGCTTGCAAGGCGAGATATACTCGTTGATTGAGTGTACCTTGGACGAAGTTGAGGAAAGAACGGAAGAGTCTAAGAGAGTTTCTCTGTTTGGCGCAGCCAGCCTAGGAAGACGGTCAGAGGGTGGGTATATTTTTGTTGCCGATTCCGTCGGCATCACTTCAGATGGTGTTGTTCCTTCGATGCCAGCAAAGGGTATTCTCCTCCGGACCTTTTCTCTACGCCTTGCAGCTCTGGAGTCTTCCACAAAGCAAGTCGATCAGGAAACATTGAAGGACTTCTTTTGGACTGTTTATTCCAAACTTGATGCGGTAACCCAGGGACTAAGGGTAGTTTGTGAGGTTGCTAATCGTATAGGATCGGTATGCTACATTTTATTTTACAAAAAAGCTTCATGCTGACTAGTATTTTCTCAGCGGAAAGACTTCAAGGACTCATCCGGCGCCAAACCGGGAGCTTTGTTTCCGCTCACCGATGTATGGCTACCAGTACAAGCTGAGGTGTGTAGCGCAGTGATTTTATAATCAACATACCAAGTGGGGTACAGGTTCGGGCGCTCTTGCATGACTATTTGACCGACGAAGAACAAGGCTCGGTGGCGGGGCGAAATCCAATATCGTCCATCAATGAGGTCCTACGAGAAGGTCGGTTCACGAGAGACAAACAAAAGGTCAGTGCAGAATATTGTTGTATTTCTCACACTAATCATTTACTTGCAGTCCATATTCCGATTTGCGGATACTGACATGAAGTCCACGGGCAAAGTCCTCCGACGACACGAGGACGAGCTGACTCAGGTCCTTCGAGATACCATGCCCGGTCTTGTGCAAAATTCTTCCGATAGTGCTGTCCAGGCGACACTGTCGACAGTCGGCACAGACGACCGTCTATTAGGTGTTGGGCAGCATCACCGTTTGCTGATCAAGCCGGATGCATTCCATGTTAGCGTGCTTTTCCAGCCCACCCTTGCTTTCTTGAACCGCGTGACGGAAATTCTCCCCGATGGGGTGGAAAGTGCTCGCTCTGCGAGTGGTGTACTAGATGACTTTGTTCTCAAGGTTTATCTGCCACAGTTGGAAGAGCGCATCTCTGAACTTTTCCATCACGCAGTGACAAGTTAGTTGATTTCGCTCATGTCACCTTATCTTACTCACAGTTCAACTAGGTCCTGATGCTTTCCAATACGACCAGATGTCGTCCAGATTTAGTCCAAAACCAATATTCAGAGTTCGTGCTTTTGCGGGTGCTATTATATCGATCATTGATGCACGGTTATCCAGGCAACTACACAGCTAATGGCACTGATAAACTCGTTATGCGCGATGCTCCGCACTACTCCGTTCCATCGAGAAAGTTATTCCCGCTTGATTGTTGGCGTAATCATTCAGTTTTACCAGCGCTGTAGCGACAAATTCCAAGACTTGGTTTCTTCGATAATCAACATACCTGACTCATCACACCTGGTGTTGGCAGCACAGTGGGCACAAAAATCGGAATTAATCCCGTGCTTAACAGAGCTCTTCGCAACACCCGTGCGTTTCGCGCACTCTAGATGCTCGTGAAACTGACGATTGTTTTGCAGCATTCTAATAGTGTGATCAGGCGTCAGCTTAGTCGACAGGAAACACATCTGGAGCTGAATTACCTCGGTCAAGCTCAGATAGTCAAACATGACTTGGTTTCTTCAACTCGCAACTTGGCGAGTCTGTGTGGTCTTTACCGCAGTGTGGTCAGTTGCACAGGATGTATGAATTTATTGCATTAATTCAATTGATCTGTAGGCATGGTTCACAGAGGAATTGAACGCACTGAAGTCATCTCCAGACGGTACACTCTCGCCGACTACACCTGCGGCACTGGAGTCCGCCAATGTCTTGACGCCATTCACTCCTTCGGCAATTCCTACTTTTTTCTCGCGGAGTACTTATGATGAACAGCTTAGCCTTCCCCTGTCACGAGAAATGGCAATGTGGGTATTGCTGTCCATGACGTTTGCCACCGTGCTTATATAGATCTCTAGGCGGTTCGGTGCCTTGCTTAAGACGTACTCCCAACTGGCCGAGATCATTCTGCATACCATTAGGATCGACATTCGCTGCCGAACAATGTACTATTTGGATGCAGCTATGCGTCTTGTTGGTGTTGAGTTGCATGTACTTATCATCCTACTAATTGACTGCAGGGTAATTACAATATCGACCATGAAGCTGGCGAGCCTGACCCATACATCGTGGACCTTAACACCGAAATCAGCAATTGTAACGAGTTTGTGTCAGCAGCGATGCTCAAGGAGGAGCACCTGTAAGTATCTGCCTTTCGCCTCACTTAAGTAACTCTCTCACGTCTCGCAGATTTGTCTTTGCCGGACTTGAACATTTAATGGAACATCTCCTTATTTCCAATGCTCGATATGTGCGCATGGCAAATGGTTTTGGTATCAGGAAGATCATACGAAACACTCTGGCACTGCAGCAGAGCGTACGGACTATCAGCGACGACCAGCAGCATGCCGAGTTTGAGCGCGCGAAGAATTATTATTCACTCTTCTTCCTGGCACCCCAGGTACACTTCCTTCTCTGCATGTTTATGACAAACTACTTATGAGTCGAACCAGGGTTTGCTCGACAGTATCCGTCAACACCAGAATTTCACCTTCGATGAGTATAAGACCATACTCAGTCTTCAGTGTGGGGTGGATCAGTCGATCGGTGAAGCTGGAGTCGCTAAAGCCACAGACCAGAATTATAGCATGTATCTTATTGACCTGCACGGCCTGGAGCTGGAGAGTTCCGCAGACATCAGTTAAGGTTTAAGACTTTGGACATCTAGTCATGTTTGTATATTTATAATTAGTACCTTGTGAGTGATGATATATCCCCTCCATGCTTGCAAAAATGGCCACGCAGGATACATCGTGCTGGAGATTCGTTGCGCCAAGCCATTGAAAGTTCTCTGACTACTTGTTAATGGCGTCACTCTATGCAGCCGCTAGCAGACGATTGTGTCTCAAAATGGATTTCCTCCTGATGATTATGGCCTCCGACTAGTACCCTACCTGCTTGCCGGATACTTTTGATTCCACGCTACATCGTCGTCCGTCGCGCAGGGTAATGGTCTGCCTTGATTACGTGCCTTGAGCGCATTCGGTGTCAATGACACCGAGAAGCCAGACTTCTTGGTTTTCAAGTCTTCGCACGCTGAGGTGAATGTAAGGGTGGGGAGCCTTCCCAGCAATTCCTGGTATCTCCTGCGCAACCATCGTCTTGGAAGGAAAGCACCAGATGCATTCTTCGGCTTTGTTGTTAATTGAACCAGCTCCTCGAGGACAGTGGTACCGTCAAAGCCCATTTTCCGGACAGCAGTCGAAGTACCCAAGTCGCTGCCTTTGCCGCCGACTTCTCGCGAAGGCGAAACGGAAATCTGGAGAGGTGGAAGCACTTTCTTCCACTCTTGTCTGAAGTACTTCCAGCGAGCGTTTACTTCCCGGCGCTTACTAAAAGGGCCCAGTATCTGGGCATCAGATGAATTAGGGTCTGCACGTTGGGGAAGTATTGGTGGGAAGCTGAGGTCACCAGGTACCAAAGGTCTTTTCCTGCGGGACAGACCCGAAGTGAGAAGTGCGGTAAGCTCTTGAGAGTATACGGGAGGGCGCGAGGATTCCTTGCCGGGGATGATTGGCGGAGGAAGTGGTGCATTTGGGTCAGACAGTAAGGGCTACCGGAATGTCATCAGGTGATCATGAGCAACGCAAACGGGCACTTGAACTCATCACCTCCATCAATTCCCACCTTAGCCTACCTACCCGTCCGTAGGCAAGGTCCAGAATACGGTTAAAGGCCTGGTGGCTACCATTATTTGCCGCACGGACTTGTTGTATGGTCTAACCAGAAATAAGACGAAGATCAATGCTTGACAAAGTAGCCTCGCCTTTGAAACTCTCTTCAGCTTCCCCGTCCTGCGATCATCACATTTAGTTAGCAGCGCAGCGCGACAGTCATCCTCTGCCTTCAGACGGAAAACCCGACTACGGGCTATTAGCAACGCTCATACAAATCCGGGGATGGGCCTCACCGAAGGTAAACGTGGGGTAATCGTCCAATCTCACGAATATAGCTTCTGTATACTGACGCAATTGTCTGCTGTCCATGATTCATGACAATATTGAGACCAGAGCGTGAGAGTCACATTTGGTATTATTTTGACCGGGTGAATCGATGTGAGCTTGGGCCAGCTCTCATATTGTTAATGAGATGATGCTCTACAATGCCTCTTAAATTGTCCACACAGTCTCCCTATGTCCTTAGAGTACTATTGTCACGATTCATCACACTATATCACGCGACGTTTACAGAAACTATCTTGATTTTTCGACTGAGCTGTACTTTAAGTTGATCCCTAAACCACACCAACCGCAGCAAAAATGATCCCATAATTCAGGAGTACAGATACGACGTGCAAAGAACATTGTGTGAGCGGCAGGTAGCATTAATAAGTCAAACGGAACATGAACTGGAAGCTATACTGTTTTGTATCAGGATCCCAATATGACCAGTTCCAATACCCGGCATCGTCAGCTTCGTCTTCTATCTCGCGCGCAGGAATGCGGAAAGCAATTGTCTCGTACGGCTCAGCAGCCACCTAGCATCCAATAAGCAACATGTAACTTGGGAAGTAATCGCACCTACGATTAGATACTGGTATGCTTTGTTCGGAGGCTCCCTCTTTTGCTCCCAAGCGCTCATAAATCGTCGGCGAGGGATGACGTCCGCTTTGATCTGAGGAAGGTGGACCTGGACCATCATACCTTCTTTGCCTGTATCTTTGTCCCGCACTTTTGTCACTCGGTATCCTGGGCGTCCTATTTTGAGGAATACTTTGCGTTGTACATTGCTTTGAGTTGGAGCAATCATCAACTGCGTGTCCTTAGCATCGCGAGCAGCACGGCGAGCAAGATTGGTCTGATGCTTCTTTCCCTGAGTGTGAGCCAGGTATGAACCTTCGTTGGTATGAAGCGTCAGACAGAGACGACATTCGAGGCCACCCAAGTGATTCCTTAAGATATAAGGATCCTAAACGACACATCAAGTCATCATTGGAATGCAGGGCAAATAAGAGCGTACTTTGGCAAGGTCAATCGTCTCAAGCGCAAGTTTACGCAAACGTTCACGCCTGTCCACGTTGGTCTCCGAAGCCCCAGCGACACCACCTCCACCGAACTTGGAGCCAACACGGTTCTGGAGCAAGGTGAAATGGGGTTCTCAGATCACACCAGAATATGTGACTTACTTGAAAATCTAAAAATATTGATAATTGAGGAATGTCATTAAGAACAAAGAGAGAGACTCACCCATAAGTTTGCGAGTACAATGGGGTGGATGGAAGAAATGCTAAAGCTGACATAATCAACTGCTTGTAATTTCTCGGAGTCGCTCAAAAGTAAGTAACAGGCCAAGTTGCAACCCACACCAAAACTCGCAAGCTGTAGGAAGGCATCCTCAGGCTTCCCCTCCATTACGTGTCGGACGGTCAGATCCTGTGTGTTGCGGTGTTGACATCCACCAATCCGAGCATTTATCAAGAGCATGGCGGGCCAGAAACGTGCTCTAGAGGATAACTCATCCCGCAATGTCAAAAAGATTAAACTTGTGAAAGACAGGTTAACAGATGTACCGGAAAAACCTGTCCAACTCATATCAAGTCTCATTAACGAGGAGGTTGATTTTCCACGAGGAGGTGGAACTAGCCTAACAGCTGCAGAGGTTAAAGCCATCCGAGCTGAAGCGACACAAGAAGCAAATGAGGAGCTATTTGCTGTGAGTTCTGCCGTCTTACTCCAAATTTGACTGAGTACAATTTTTTTATAGGCGTCTGGGAAGTCTCAAAAAAAGAAGAGTAGATCCGACGCCAAAAGCAAAGCGAGTGTTACACCGAAGAAAGATGTAGTTCGCATCGAGCATCTCAATTACAAGGTAGTTTCTATATCATGAAGCTGGGGAGCAGGGGCTCAGTCACATATTTGCAGCGTATTGTTCCGGGTATGAAATTGCTTGGTCAAATCGCATCAATACAACCACTGGCTCTCATTATATCCCTACCGAACCAACTTATGGGTCACGTTCCCATCACACAAGTTACTTCTCAGTTGACTAATCGTCTCGAATCAATGCATGAACAAGAAGAGCCTTCAGATACCGAATCCGTTGACGACGGGGAATCCGATTCTCAGACGGAGGTGCCGGATTTGTTTCAGCTCTTCCATGTGGGACAATACGTCCGTGCAATTGTAACCAATGTGCACGCATCAGGGTCTACAGACGTTTCTGCCCTTGGAAAATTAAGGGATGAAGCTGCTAAAGCTAGTCGTCGCATTGAGTTGAGTCTTGTACCCAAGACAGTAAACTCTGGAGTCCTTAAAACAGATCTCAAACCTGGCTTTGTGAGCAATGTCTCAGATCACATTTTATCATGATTAAGCCTCGCATAGACACTCTCAGCGGCTGTGCAAAGTGTAGAAGACCATGGGTACATTCTTGACATCGGCGTACTGGGCTCCTCTGGTTTCCTATCATTTAAAGAGGCCAAAAAAGGTGATTCTGACGGTTCAAAGCTTCATGTTGGCCAACTGCTCGATGTCGCTGTCGTAAAGATGTCCAGCAACGAGAGAATATGCACAGTTTCGGTTGATCCTCGAGGCATACAGTCATCTTCAGTAAGTCTTGCCGATCACGATTGGCGATGTTCATCACTCATGTTCCAATTCACAGATCACAGAAGTCAGTAATGTCGCCTCTGTATTGCCAGGAATACTAGGTCAAGCATTGATCACGGCGATTTCACCAAGCGGTATCAATTTACAGATACTTGGCTTTTTTGATGCGACGGCTGACGAGTTTAACGTGCCCACCAACCCTGCCAAAGCACTCAAGATAGGGCAGAAAGTGAAGGCCCGGATACTGTACGAAATTGCCGGAAGTTCGCCGCCGAAGTTTTCTGTGTCGCTCTTGGATCACATTGTCAACCTGAAAGAGAAACTTTCCAATGATGATGCTGCCATTCACTTGGCGTATCCCATTGGCACAATCTTGGATGCTGTTACTGTGAAACGCGTAGAGCCGGAACGAGGACTCGTCGTTGAAGTACAACCCCACCTTGATGGATTCATTCATGTAAGGTTTTATATCATTCTATTGTCCTAAATTAACTCCACTTGATAGATATCTCACACGTCTGATGGTCATGTTCCAACGCTCTCTTCCTCCTCGGGCCCATGGAGATTGAACACCATCCATAGAGCGCGTGTCATAGGTTATCATCCGTTGGACGGATTACTGCAGCTCTCCCTCCGACCCTCAATTTTAGATCAAAGGTTCCTTCAGGCAGGTGATATACGAGTCGGAGAGGTCCTGAAAGGCACTGTTAAACGCCTTACTGATTCCGCCCTATTCGTGTCGATCTCTTGTAATGCGGACGGCATCATATGGCCAAATCACTACGCAGATATACCGCTCAGGCATCCGTCAAAAAGGTTCAAGGCCGGAGGCAGCATAAAATGCCGGGTACGCGATCATAATCATTAGGTGTGATGCATGCTAAGGAATTCTGCAGGTTCTTGCCGTCGACCCCGAACGCATGAGAGTTGAGCTGACGGCTAAAAAGACGTTGATTGAATCTACTCTCCCAGTCCTGACCTCTATCGAGGAGGCGAAGGTCGGAATGATCACAGATGCAGTGGTGTACCGAGTTGTGGACAAGGGCTTGATTGTGCGATTCTACAACGATCTCAAAGCATTTGTGCCGTCTCGAGAAGCAAGGTTTGTTCAATTTCGCCGTTAGCTTTGCTTTTGATTGACATTTTGCTTCGCAGTGACTATTCAAGCAAACTGAAGGACATGTTTGCCGTGGGCAGAGTCGTCAAAGTACGAATTCTAACTGTTGATCTAAATCCACCACGAGTTGTCGCAAGTATTCGTCAGGCGTCATCCTCAAAAGCTGCCAAGGTGACCAATACTGGTGACATTACATCGAGTGCTGTCGCAGAGGATGTAGTGGCGGTCCACAAAACACCAGCTGTCCCGTCACTGGGCCCATCTCATACTCATGAGCCCATCCCTTCAAACGCACTGGCTAGCAAACGTAGTAGTCCATTGCCACAAGAGAAGGCTGTGCTCACCCAGTCGCAGTCGACGCCAAGATCCCCCACTCCCAAACAAGCTGCGCCTTTGAAAGTTGAAGGGTTTTCTTGGTTCTCCGGTGACACTAGGTCTGATGCGGAATCTGCTTCTTCTTCCGACGAAGGCAGCGAAGAGGATGAGTCAAGCAAAAAGAAGAAAAGACGCAAGAAGAAAGAGATTGAGCAGGATCTCACTGCTGACATGCACTCGAAGCTTCCAGAGTCAAATGCCGACTTTGAGCGGCTGCTCCTGGGCTCCCCAAATTCATCCTACCTGTGGGTGCAGTACATGTCTTTCCTCCTCCAACTATCCGAAATCGATAAAGCACGGGAGACTGGCCGACGTGCGATTCAGACCATCAGTTTCAGGGAGGAGGAAGAGCGGCTCAATGTTTGGATTGCTTTACTGAACGTCGAGAATGTCTATGGGACCGATGAGTCACTGGAGGTTGTCTTCAAGGATGCTGCCCGACATAATGACTCCAAGACTGTCCATCTCCGCCTGGCGGCCATCTTAGATCAGAGCGAGAAGCACGAGGCAAGTTTGCTACTTCGGCTTCACTAATGTACTAATTACGAGGCGCACAGAAAGCAGAGGATCAGTATAAGCGGACCTGTAAGAAGTTCGGCTACAGTTCGAAAGTGTGGACTCTATTTTGCGAGCATTATTTGCGCCGCCGAAACTTGGAGCAGGCACGCAAACTGCTACCGCGTTCACTGCAAAGCTTGGAAAAGCGCAAGCGTGAGTCGTTTGATGATATTCTTGTATTCAGACCTGAATCAGATATATAGACTTGAAGACAATATCAAAATTCGCTCAGCTCGAATACAAACTCGGCGATGCGGAACGAGGCAAGACTATATTTGAAGGGATCGCAGACTCCCATCCGAAGCGATGGGACCTATGGTCGATTTACATGGATATGGAGGCAGGGCAAGGTGATATCCAATCGTTGAGGTAAGCACTATGCCTCCCAAAGTGCCTTCACTAACAGCATGCAGAAACATCTTCAATCGTGTATTTGCCATCAAAATGACTAGCCATAAGGCGAAGTACGTGTCCTAACTACATAGTGGAATTGCACGTGCTAATGTCGCGTAAAGGTCATTTTTCAAGAAGTGGCTTGAACTGGAGCGGAAGATTGGGGACGAGGAAGGTGCATCGGCTGTCAAGCAGAAGGCAGTCGAGTGGACACAAAAAGCTGCATCTGATTCACAATGAGTCAGACTCGGGATGTCGTAAATGCATGTTGATCCATATCACAATATATATGGAGAATAATTGACGCCGAACAACGAGGAAGCAACGAAGTAACGTAGAAGTACGAAACGAAACGAAACGAGTGTGAGCATGAGCGACGGTCAGCAATCAAGGTAATAAGGGTATAACTATATGTGCAAAGCAAAAAAAAATAACATGACACAAAAAAACAAGTGTTACGATCGCGACCGGGTTCGCTCATGTCCTACTAGATGAGACGGGGATTCGAAGTCACTCAGTGGTCGCCGGGCCCCAAACGAGGTAGCCATTTGTCGCTGCCAATCGTCCAGTTCATTCGACAGGTGCTCGAAATTCTCGGAGCTCGTCATGCTGGATGGTCGTTTGAGAGGCTGATCGACTTCCAGGAGAAGGTGAATTTTATGCGAAAGCTGTTCGTTTTCCCTTTTGAGGTTGGTGTTTTCAACGGTGAGCTGTTCCAGTAAACTGGCACCACTTCCCTCGCGATATACAGCGAGAGTAGCGTTCATTCTCTCAACCTCCAACTCTAGCTCCTCCACACGAGTCTGGCGTTCGTCAAACTCTCGTTGAGAGATGACAAAGTTATCCTTCATGATGTCGAGATCTTTCTCCAGCGTCTCCATTCTTTGACGGAGATCTTTGTTGTCACTAATTAAACGCTGACTTTGCTTCTGCGCATCAATCAACTGGCCGCGAAGGTGCTCGTGATTGTCGTCTGAAGGAGTGCTGCGACCGTTGACACCACGTCGCGGTTCAGTACTGGATCGTCCTTGAACAGTGTCCAATTCTGCTTGCAGACTAGCATAGGCAGTCTTCGTCCTCGTAACCTCATCTTTCATCCTTCGCATCATTTTCTCGGTTCCTCTGCGATGGACTATTAGACCCAAGACATGCACAAGTATTTGTGAAAAGGCTCACTTCACATAATGTACAGCAACCTGATAGTCCTCTTCCATCTGGCGCATTCGCGCCTTATAGCTTCGTTCCGTCTCCTCGAGTTTCCGTTCAGCTTCAAGAGCGCGTGTGTCAGCGTCTGAGTCACCTTGGTTCACAGGACTCTGCATAGACCTCGATCGATCTTGTTGTTGTGACATCGCACTCAACTGTGCCTCAAGTTCGCGCTTCCTTCGAAGAGCTCCGTTGAGTTCCCGCTCTGAGCGCTCGTACATCAAGGAGCGTTCCTCCAACTGTTTCTCCAGGTCTGCCAATCGCGAAGCGCTTCCCGAATTTGAGGAAGGTTCATCCGAATCAGGGATGATGCCATTTTCTGAAAGATAGTTCCGGAGCATTGCCAGGTGGATATTGGTATCGGCCGTCTCCTTCAACGCACCCCGTAGATCATTATCTTTTCCCGCAAGATCTTTGCGCAAACGACCCTGCTCCAAGACAGAGCTGGATAATTGCGCTCGGAGGCCCAAAATTTGCGATCGTAGGAATGTTTGCTCGGATTCCGTCTGCCGTACCCTGCGCCGTTCCTCTGAGAGGTCCCTTTGCACTTCCTCCAGCTGCTGTGTGACCTCTTTCAGCATCTTCCGTAGAGAAGCAGCTTCCACCTCCATAGCCTCCACTTTCTCCGCATGTCCTCTCGTTAATCGATCTTCGTCTGCCTTGAGGTCACGATGCGAATCGAGAAGTTCGCCAAGACTGCCAGTGGTGAGTGCGCGGATTGCGTCGGCTTCTTCACGAGACTTGGCCCACGCGTTCTCAGCCTCTGCAAGCCTGATCCTCGCTTGTTCCACTTCGGATGTGCGAGTCTCTAGGTCACCGCGTAATTCTGCAATGTCTGCCTCCAGCTGAGTGATCTGATTACGAGCGCGTTGATCCTCCTCAGAGCGAGAGGGTATGGCTTGTAGTGCCATACGGGCTTGATCAATAGCGCGGATATGCTGATCCCGGAGTTGACTCAACTCTTCAACCTGTCTCTTGACCTGGGAGATCTCAGCGTCCTTTTGCTCAAGCAGCGAAGCCTGACCAAGAAGTCGATCGGCGTGATCTCGAAGAGCGGCCTCAACTTCCACGTAACGGTCACGAATTTCAGAGTGTTCACGAACAACACGATGGTGTGTCTCCTCCAGGGCATCAGCACGGTTGCTGGCCTCAGAGGACCGTGCCTCGGCCTGCTCAAGAAGCGTAGTCTGCAAGGCGAGCGAGTCGCTCAGCTCCTCTGTTGTCTTCTTCTGTGCAGTCTGTTCCGCCAGGAGAGTGGCAAGATGGCGTTCAAGCTCAGCAATACGCTCTCGCTCTATTTGCGAGACCTCGCCAGGTGTAGATGCTTCGTAGGCAGTGAGCTTCGCACGGTAGTATGCAGCTTCCTGGATCGCAGCGGACTTCACGCGCTCAGCATCTGCAATGCGCTCAGAAGCCTCGCGGGCCTGATTGGCCAGGGTAGTCTGCATCTCCATTAGAACGTTTCATGTGTTCTTGAAAAGAGAAAACACACCTGCATCTGGGTCTTGAAGTGTCTAAAATTCATGACTATGTCAACAAGTTTCCTTTGTTCCTCACTGGTATCATCTTGAAAGTCAACATCCTCGGTTTCCAACGCTTCTTCGTCAAGTTGAACAAAGCCCGATCGCGATGCCTTCAAAAGCGCCGTCTTCATCCAAGCCTCTCGCCTCCGCAACGCCTCGACCTCCATCTCTTTGACCTTGTAATCCCGAATCAGATCAGCCGTCACATTGCCCGTTGAACCAAATTTCCCCTGAGCATGCCCATTTCCATTCCCGTTCGCACCGGGAGAACCACCTGATGGCTGATAGAAAGCATCAAGAGGTGGCCTGCTACGATCCACAACGGGTGATGGACTTCGGGCAGCCAGACCGCTCATCGCCACGCTAGCCACGTTGGGTGGCTGTACGTTGCCATAGGAATCGGATCCATTCTGAGATGTGGGGGACATCGCGCGGGTGACAACACTAAAGGAGTTGGGACTCCGTGCTCGGGTCTGGTCTGGAGATGGTGCATGATCTCGAGATGTAGTGACAGACTCGATGGTAGCACCGGTGTCTGTCCCGTTCCCATCATCCGTTCCGAACATGTCCCCATCATCTCTTCGAGGGCGTGTCGGTGCCTTACCTTTAGTGTTAGGAGATGACTGCGCAGGGGCGCCATTCGGTGTACGAGTTCCAGGCCGAGTTCCTGGCGGAGATATAGCCCGGCGGAGGTCATCTACGTCTTGAGGAGCACCTGTTGGGGACATGGCACGGATACCATTAGGCACAGTGCCTCCTGATGCGGGTGGTCCTGGCGGAGGCGTAGGCGTTGCAGATGATTTTCGATCGTTCTTGTTGGCCGGTGCTCCTTTGCTTGAATCAGGGTATTTGATGTGCTCTGAGCAATCCGTTAGCAATGGCGTCGGTGGAGAAAAGCGGGCACGTACTGGTGTCAAGAACATTAATAATTCCATGGTCGTCGCCCTTGGTTGGCGTGAAAGACTCTCCACCAAGAACAAAAACTCTAGTTCCCATGGACGCCATAGCATGTCCCGAACGGCCGCTAGGCGCTGGACCCATATTTTGGAACATGTACCACCGCTGGTCTGTACGCGATAAGCTTAGAACACGCCTATCATTCATCAAATCACGTACTTGACATTTTGAATGCTGCCAAGTCGCCAAGGTCCTTGCCGTCTACACCCCGGCCACCAAATATGTAGATGACGTCGTCAACTACAGCGGCTGCGTGGCCTTCCCGGGGTGAGGGAATAAATCCAATGCATTGCAGTTCCGACCATGTCCTGGTATTAGTATCATATGACCACGTATCATTGTAGTGGTATTGACCATCTGTTCCTCCGAACCTGTGACACGTGAATACGAGCCAGGATTGAATAAATGACGAACATACACGATGATGCGATCCTGGTATGTTACACAGGCATGTCCTGTGCGTTGGGCAGGACGGGCGGCTCCGACGGGTTGACACAGCTCCCAAGCTGTTGTTGTCCGTACTAAGAGCATAGCATAACATAAGGTTTAGGAAAATAAGCTTAAATTGAATGGGACTTGCGAGTATTGAGATCAAATGACCAGAGGTCATTCAGGAACTCGCCATCTACCTGACCTCCGAAGACGAAAAATTTGGTGCCGACCATAGTAACAGCATGACCATAGCGTCCAGCAGGTGCAGGACCGTGCATAGCTACCCGGGTCCACTCTCGTGAAACTGAGGTATACATGAAGTATGATTTCTCTGAACAATCAGGATGAACGCACCGAGATTCAGAAGATACAGGCCATCATCTTGTTTTTCTGACTGATCGGACGAGGGGTCTGTTTTTGTGTCGCCTCCCCATATGATGAGAACGCTGCTAACGATTGCACTAGCATGACCGACTCGCGGCGAGGGTATTTCTCCGCCTGTCTGCACGAGAGTGGCAGACAAATCGCGAGTAGAGAAAAGGTATAAATCATTGCGGGCGGTTTCGCGAACGAGACCACCAAAAAGATACAAGTCTCCCGAAGCAGTGGCTGTCGCAGGAAGTGCATGGCCATAGCGAGGGAACGGTGAAGGAGAAGGAGAATTTGGTGCGGCAACGCCAGGCTTCGGGATTACGAGTGGGGGGGGGAGGAGTAAGCGCCGTGCAGACCAGGGATAAGCTGGCCGTTGTTGAGGCTGCTGTGAGGTTGGGGGTGGTGGTTGCTGCTGTGACTGGGGCGGCTGTTGCGTTGTGATAGGGCTGGCGCCGCGAGCTTGTTGACGTTGGGCGAGGGCTGCTGCAGGGCCATTCGTGGTAGTTGAACTGAGCAAGGATGAAGAAAACGATGAACGACTGTGGGAGAAGAAAAGTTGAATATGAAGGGCTCACGAATCATTATCGCGCAGGTGTTGAAGTTGAGGAGCATTATCCTTTGCAGCCAGCTGCGCTAGAGCTTGGCTTGGAGTCTGAGCTACTGTTACGGATGAAGCAGCGAGCTGACTTGCGCTAGGCTGCTTCTTCCTTGAGAAGAATGACATTCTTCGTGCTCTGTTTACTAGGATGGACGGTATGGTTGGCTAATAAATTTTGTTTGAAGAATTAAGAGTGAGTATGTGAAAAGGATGGAGGCTATGACAATTTGTTGTCGTTGTAGAGAACAGGAATTTGATAGCTGGTGTATAAGCAGTACTGTACCAGTTACTGTGCTCGGTGTGACCGTAGCTTGTATACAACTATTTGCTTTCAATCCAACTCTTGCTACTACTAGCTGGTAGTCTTTCAACATCACTTTTAACAATCTCCGGTCTCCTTCGCAACCACAGCTGCAGTCGGGAATCCAACGGGAAACCGTCACCCACACTCGGCCGTCTTCGGCACCTCACACTGAAAACCAGTCCATTGCAAGACTACTAACGCCCAGCTATCATATCTCCATTTGTACAAACGTCAGCTTCTTATCCTCACGCTTTCAGGAAGTTGGCATGGACTATAACTCTCCGTATCAGTATTGACACATTCCAGAAACCTGCCAACAAGAACTTACAGTGAATATGGTCTGATGCAAATGTCGAGATCTGTCGCGGTTCATTCCGTTGTCAGTACATCGCCCCATCATCTAAGAGCAGAGACCCACGAAATAGTAGCTATGATCATACCCTTCCTGCTTCCTTACTCGTACCTGTACCTCATCATGCCCAGCCACACGCGCAGCCTCGAGGAACTTGTCCGGGTGCAGTTGGTATAGGAAATTATCCGCAGTGCCCTGTTACTATATATCAGCCCCATCTAATAAAACAGAAACTTGACGCACATAATCTACAAGTATATTCACCGCTCCCCTCACCTTCCCGATCATCGCTGTTGCATCATAACGGTCTTTCCCCTCCGCAACACCGCCCGCAAGATACCCAGAAAATGCCTTCGTCCCCCACGGCACCTCGGATGGCTCGCAAATGGGTGAAAACGCAGATGCACTACGATATTGCTTCGTCCCCGATAACAGTGACGCAAGGTATACAGTCAGCGCCCCGTGTCCGCCCATCGAGTGTCCAAAGATTGACTGGCGTGTGAAGTCCTGTGAATATCGACGTCAGGGAAAGAAGGGGAGAAGATAAGAGACGCCGAGACAGACAAGAGGCAAGCCTGCTTTTTCAAGCACCTGAGGGAGCTCTTGAGTAACATGGCTGAGCATATTATAATGCTTCGACCACTTGGGATTCGTTGCATTCAGGTAAAATCCAGCACCTATCCACCGCGTCTGCTGTTAGGTAAGGATGAGCACCAAGATAGAGATTACCCACCACTGCCAAAATCCCAATCTACATCTTCACCATCGATGCCTGCGCCACGTGGGGAGGTGTCGGGGAAGAGCAGTGCGATGCCCTGAGCTGCCGCATCGCACATGAAACCGCCTTTTTGAGCCCTGTGTTTCATCCTATGAGTTTGCGCCGTCAACGAATGGGTGTTTGTCACGTACCCATTATCTTCCGTGCAGGTCAATCCTGCAAGATAGACAAGTACAGGGACCTTCCCCTGAGCCGCATTGGCGGGGAGGAAGAGATTGAATTGGGTATAGGTATCGCCCAGAGCAGCGGACTATTAACCTCATTATCAGCGTGGCTGCGGCGTTGCCGTCACTGCCTTGAAACGACGTACTCTAAACTTGTACTTTGCGAGCGTCCCCTCGTAGTGCTTGTTCGATGAAAGTTTTTCGAGCGACATGTCAGCGAGCTATGTGTGAGTGTCGAGATTCACGAATCGTTAGGAAGATCAAAACTATCAAGTGTGCGAGCTGGCGAAACAGACAAGAATAATACGCGCTTGTTGGGCTTGGGTGAGATGGCTTGGACGCCTGTCTCATGATCATGATCCCCCGTTTCTCCGGTCCACCTCCCGGTCATGGTATTAATTTGTCCTACTCCAATTCACATCGGATGAAATGTGTTTTATTCCGTGAATGATACTATTAAATCAATGCTGAATCTCAGTAGTAAGCAATTAGAATACAATACAGCTAGTAATGCGGCAGATACTTAATATCGTATTTACGGGTATCGCACAAATGCAAAGTGGTCTAGTCTCGTTCTCGCGTATGTGCAGGCGGGGTTGACGATTTTCTAAGCGGTGTAGGTGGGGTCTCCTCGTGAGGAGGTGTAGGGGGTAAAGATCTCTGCTTCGTTGATGGAGGCGCTTCCGGAGATGTCGGAGATGTCGACCCTTCGGCTGTTTGAGAAGTACGCGGGGGTACGGACATTGATTCTTCTTGCGCTTTTGATATCATCTCTCCAAGTGCAGGGTGCATTCTTAGCAGTGGGCTTGGCATCGACATGGGAGACGGACTGCCACCCCAGAGATTTTGCTGCATTCTTTCCTGGTGACCTTCAACCAAGCCGTTCTCTAGCGTATCCTCCTCTCCCGCATTCTCCTCTATCCCGGCCAGCAAGTCTGCAACACCAAGGTAGAATGAAGCAGGCTTGAACGGAATCTCCTTCCCCCAAATCGAGGCCCACGTATATCGCGCAGCGTTCGTCCATCCAACAAGGTCTAGGTGGTTCACGGGAGAAAGGGTGCCGAGATATGTGCCCTGCATACGTATTCAGCAAGGCACACGCCACGGAGTCATCCTGCACGCTTACCCACTTAGCTGATTCGACGCTAACCAGTCCATCGTTCGGACCCTCCTTCTCCAAGATGACACTATGCGGCCATTTCCACGTATCAATAAGCCCTGGTTCATAACATGCACCCCAGCTAAAATAGCGCACACCCTCAACGTCAGGTGTCTCCTCGTTGAACCGGCGCATGCTTTCTAGGGTAAGACATTCGAATGCCTTTCCATCACCGCCACCGTTTGGCAGGAGCTCAAGCAGCGCAAGGACGGATGGAAGATGCTGCGAGGCGAGCGACATGAAGTGGTCCGCAAAAGAGGAGCCACGATGTGGAGTGGCAATTGTAGTGATGCTTATCACGGAAAACTTGCGTTGGGTGAGGTGCGTTGTGAGGTAACGGCAATCGAGGCCGCCCTGCAATGCGTCAATAAGGGTAACCTTCCGCCTCAGTGCTCAGCTTACCATACTGTGTCCGATGAGATGGACAGCTCGGCCAGGATAGACTTCTGAGATCCTCTTCTCGAGAACTTTTGCGCGCTCTACAGGAGAACTCGTTGCAGGTACTCGCGTGATAAGAACTTCACAACCATTTGCCTCCAATGCTTCCTTGATACCACGCCAATGTGCAACCTGTAAGGGTGCAAGGGAAGGTCCAACGGTCACGGTATCAAAACCAAGAAGTCCATGGCAGAACACAACCGGAGCTTTTGGTGAACGATCTACACGTAAGCGGTTAGCCAAGGCCAAAGAGTGGACTACAAACATACACTTCTGATGGATTTTATTCAGCGACGAAGCCTGATCTTCCTCATTCAGGAGCTTGCCCACGTTGTCCTTAATCCCCGAATCTGAATCACTCTGGAACCACCATTTACTTGGAATAGGAGGAAGCGCAATCTGCGGTGCGGTAGATGCATGGATCGAACGCAGTGTGTCGATGGACGAACGAGCGGGTAGGGAGTGGTTTAGCGATATACATGGTTCATTAATGTGAGCTGCAGGATCTGCAGAAGATAAGAAGAGCCCATTTTGAAAGTGTGGAGGAATGGAAGTCACAGATGCTGACGGAAAAGCAGACAGCAGATTACTGAGTAATGGAGGTGGTCGACTGAGCAGGCGAGCAGGCGAAAAACATGGAGGCAATCGTGCACGTGGGGGCACTGTCGGAAGGATGCTGTCACTCAACGCCTCGTTTAATAACGACAGTCCCGGAGATGGCGGACGCGACGACGACGGTGAGTCATTTGGGGTCGATATTGAACTGGATGGTATGTCTCTGGCAGACGATGATGATGGCCACCGCACAACAGGTGTTGAATATTTCTGATTAGTACTAGTAGACATAGAGAGCGAGTGCTGGAGTGCCCATGAAGGTGGGACAGACGCTGGAGAAGCGCTGAACGACCTGCCATGAATCCCACGTGCAGCCCTGCCATTATTGGCCTTCGTCATTGCAGCGGACCTCGACCGGGTACTCCACATCCCAGACCAACTTGCAGGCATCTCCTCGTCGTTTCGACTATCGACTGGATGTTCGAAGCGGGAAGTTAGTGTCTTGAGAGTAGAGCTCACTGTGGTCGACGGTGACGAAGATAAGTCATGCATGCCCCTCCGCAAGTACTGCGGCTTTAAGTCACCGTTTCAATTGAGATAGGCTTCACTCATACCCATCGACATCACATGACGTGACATTCCTGTTACATTGTGTGACCTTTAGCCTGGGTTGCCGGGGAAGCAATAATATTATGTCACAGGTGAGTGACTCCGACCGCTGTGCTACATTTCTTCATCCTGTAATGCATGGTCCCTCACTGCCGTCCGTCCTCAAGTCGAAGCCTGCGACCCATGACAGTAAGCAAAGACATATTCATGATACCACGCGAGCTGAGTGACCTTTCTGAAAGCAACGACTACGCATGATCAGCTAATAGCTGGTCTCGCCCGCGTCACCTCTCCTCAAGAGTAAGTCATACTACATTGCACCATCGTGTTCTGATTCACCCACTGCTGTAGGACACCGATATACATATGTGCGTTTCAAGGTACGCGTTATGTTGTCTGATATCTGTCCATTCACTAGCACCCATAGATTGCAACAGACTGTTCCCTTCACGCGATCGTGTCATGCTGCACCGTAAACGTGACCACAACTCAGAAGAAGATAGAGATATTATTACATGGAATGAATAGCAGCTCAACATGCTCAGGATATCATATATTCATGCTCAAGCCCCGATCCCCATGACTTGCGGATGCCCCCCCGCGATTCCTGCAGTGTAGAAAACAGCACACACCACGACAGATACATTTATCTCTCAATTTTGGCCAGAATCGGATGTGTATGTGAACATTTGAACCGTAGCAATTGAATACCACGAAAGCACCGTACAAATCTAGTGCCACAAAAACGCACAACAAGAGCAACAAAAACAGACTATCCCAAACTGAATCACGTGAAGTGCGCTCGGATCCGCTCCCGGTATGCTTGATCCAACTCTTCAAGATCCATGCAGATCCACCAACTCTTGAGCGCGGTGTACACAGTTGCACGGTCCTGTGGGTCCGGGACAAGAAGGTGCGAGACGAGGATCTTGGCTACACATCCACAAATAGTCAGGGGATTGGTCATTAATTCGAAAGATACAGCTTGTGGGGGACTGAACGCAATGGGTGATCCTGGGCACGCACCATCGTGAAGCGGACCCCAGATCGGTTCATGGAAGCAAATCTGACCATCGATGATACGTTGTTTTGTTCTTTCATCTTGAGCCGTCGCATGTTGGGATTGGACAAAGCCCTGAGAGTCCACCATGTCTTCAAGAGAGATGCGAGATTGAGAAGAACTGACAAAGTCGAATGGGTGACTTCCGCTTCAGCAATCCGGACATTAACTCTGAACATGATTTCTATGATAACAAATATAGCAGAACACGCACGTCAACATCGCAAAAAGTGTCACGCCTGCGCTCCAGCAGTCAGCTGGCATGCCAACGTAGCCAAGATGTTTATGCTCAAGCGCCAGGATACCTTCTGGCGGGAGATAAGATATGGTGCCACAAACATGCAAAGTTTCTTGGTAAGCTTTTGGACGTGCAAGACCGAAGTCGGCGATCTGGATGCGCGGGTAAGGTCCAGGTGAGAAAAGTAGAATGTTTTCAGGCTGTTGATGACAGAATGAAGTCAGCAATTTAAAACACGCACAGGGCGTCACCTTAAGATCTGCCTTAAGCTCAGCCAGAGCCTTATGGGAGAGGTATGGAACCTTACCTCTGTGTGAGATCATACGATCATGCAGGTACTTCAAGCCCTTGAGAAGTTGATACATAATATACTTTGCCTCCCCTTCGCATAATCGATGCTTGGAGTGCGTGGTGATGTACGTAAAAAGATCACCGCCGGTACAGAGTTCAAGAATAATGTATCTGATGCACACGATTTGTCGCTTCAGTGGTGAACCAAAAACAAGCGACATACAAGAATTCCGGATCTAAATCGACAGCATATACCCTGTTAATGTTGGGCTGTTTAAATTAAGATCATGACATTTCAGGACCAAAAAACGAAATCATGCACGAACGTGGTGCAGGTTCATGAGCAGTGTTGCTTCCTTCATCTCTTTTCTGAGGTCATTGCCTTCTTTGCGCCTAATAATCTTGCAGGCAGCTTGTTGGTGACCTGTAGTATCAAGAGCAAGCTGTACGGTGGCATAACTCCCACTCCCGAGACAGTGAGATGTGATTAGGAATCGACCGAGGTCCTGTGTGAACTCTTTAGAATCAAATATGTTGCTTTAGTGAACAGTGGCAACTTTGTATGACTGCGTTTGTGATTGAGAAGGCTGTGACGCGTGCTTTTCGTGTTTTTCATGAAGGTGCCTCCACTTGAGTATGCACTGAAACGCTAGTAACCGGTCAGTAAGGCATAAAATGAAAGCGGCACATGCATACTCTGCGAGGCTGGTATTCTGAATGTATCGCCATTCATGACAATGACAGATGTTTTGCGGATTTTGTGCCCATTCAAAATGAGTCCATTTGTCGACAAGTCCTTCGCAGCAGTTAAGCAAGTAGGAAAAGATGGTACAAGTAGCTACCTGGCACGATACAATGATTCCGCCGGTGCTGGACTGGACCCTGCTCAACATGTGTCAGGAGACGTGTGAACTCATAAAACATGTGAGCTGACGCGTGTATCTTGCAATGTAGGCTGGACACCACGATATCTGGTATCACGTACGAGCTGCATATGAACAAGTGAGTAAACAAGATAACCCAGGGCAGAAGATGCGTTAAGCGACCAAAGAGACGGGTTCCTTCCAATGGTTATCGGCTTCCCGATACTCAGAGTGATTGCTGCGCAGCAGATCGTTGTTAATGATCACTGCCGCAACAAGACATAATTCATACCTTCCGTGCGTCCATCCACGGTCGTTGTGACGAATTTGGCGCATACATCCGATCTTGACAGGGTCTGCGAACGTGCCGACCTTGAAGAGACAAACGAGGGTACAGGCTGAGTTGGTCCTAGCGAGCGTGTCTGTGTTGCCATGCTTGCTAGATTTAGAGAAGAAACAAGAAGCGACGTAGATCGGTGGCTCGAGACATTTATCCAACTGCAGAGGGGTCATTGCTACTTTTGGAATTTGACCCGACCATTCTCAACATAAATAAATGTGTGTTCCACCAGCGAGATAGGCATCAATCATATCCCTTACCGCTCCTCTGCTTCACTCGTTTGTTCTTTTTGTCATGCTTCTTCCCAACCTTACTAGCACTCGCCGACACGGCGGCCTGTTTCGCGCTCCCATGTCCCAATGGAGTACCATCGTCAGCCACCATATTCTGATGAGGATATATTCTTCCCCTTGAGAACTCTTGCCCGTTACGAGAGGTACCCTGTAAAAAGGCTCGTGCTGATAGATTCGAATTATGAGCGAAGAAGTCTTGATCAAGAGCTTGAGATTTCAGTCCCTGCCCTTGAGCAACAAGCATGGGAGACGGATTAGCCGGCACGAATGTATCTGCGCCTTTTCCAACTCTTGTGACGGGTGCACGTTTCTTTCCCGTCACTCTCAGCAATGATAGTTCGTGGGTTCTTTGGTTGAAAGATTCTTCAGGCGTGCTCGGCGGTGGGTGGCAGAAAAGTAGCTTCCCGTTGACATAGTCCTTTAGGACATACCGTGCTGCTCGTGCCTCGTCTGGATTACCTTGGCCGGACCGCATGAACCCTCGGGCAACTGTTGACTGATGAAAAAAAGGTTATTCTAACTAGACAGAGTACTCACTCGCATAAGCGATCAAGAAGTCCTCAGCAGTGACCTTCCCGTCACCCCCCTCTTCTACCCCCTTGAATTTAATAGTCAAACCGTAAGTCGCTTCAAGCACCTCCTTTGGTATTCGCTTGGCTACCAGAGCTACAGGGCCAGAATACTCTCTCATTTGGTCAATTGGTAATACACCGTCGCAAACCAGTGCGGCCTTAGTCGTCGCAAATTGCGGGAATACTAACCCAGGACAGTCACAAAGTACTATCGCTGGAGAGAGATGAATAGTTTGGAAGTGTTTTGTCTTTCCGGGAGTCGAGGAGACGGAAACCTTTTTTTCTCCAAGAAGGGCGTTGATTGTACTGGATTTACCAACATTGGGATAACCAACGAGTCCAACCACCAGTTTTGTTGGAGGTTCTCCAGACGGGCCAGCAAATACTGCCGATTGGTGAATTGTGAGCCTTAATTTGAATTGTAAAAAAACAATCGAGCTTTACTTGATAGATCTGGAGCAACTGTGACGAAGAGATCTTCGAGCTCCATCACTGAGAGAACTTTGGTACGAGGATCCTTTCCGTCGGGACTATCTTCTTCTGTAAGAACGTACTGATGTTCGTCCTCTGTATCGCTTTCGGAGTGAGGCGGCGATTCCGACACCGACTCTTCTGCAAAGTCATCATTACTGACATCGTCGCTGGGTGTATCCGGACCATCTGAATCGGACAGTGAAGCTTCGTCTTGAAGTTGTTCTTCTTCGGCCTGAGCAATAGCATCCCGGCGGGCTTGCTGTAATGCAGCAGCATTCGCAGCGGAGAAGAATGCGTATTGTATCCCTTGACCATCAAAATAATCTGCCCATATGCGTCTTGGGTGATGATTTGAAAAAGACAGATATTCGACTAGAAGGGAAACTACGCTCACCTTTGTGTCGCAGTGAGTAGATCGGCCTTGTTGATCAACAGGAGCGTCTTGCGCTTATCTCTTCCGGTACCCGCCTCTCCTTCTGCACCTTCCACATCTTTTACATATGACTCAAGATCCTCGCACCTAAATCTTAGCGGATTGCGAGCATCTACGATTTGCACCACGAGATGTGATCGCTCCAAGACACGCCACAGCTGCCTCCAGACTTCGATATTGCGTTCGAACGGCGTCAACAAAAATTTGTCCTCCTCCTGAAGTCTTTAGCGATACCGGTTAGTGGCTGCAGAAGATCATGTGTTTTCCCACATACTGAGCGAGCCCTCTTCGCCAATCGAGGAAGGCATCTTTCTCCTGTCGGTCTAATTGTGATGTTGTAATTGCTTTCGTCCATGGAGGTCTTCTGGGCACCCTGAGTCGCTCCTTATTCAGCTGGTGCTTCTTTAAAGTCGATTCCTCCTCCTGATCGGTGAGAAGATGGGGATTGTGTGTTGATCCTGCAGGGGACTGGATAATCTTGACATTTCGTCGTTCTACCTTTCCGCGTGAGTTCATGAACAAAAGGAAGTCACATTCACGCACCCGCCGTAAACTCTGTGCCCGCCAACTGTGCTGTGTTCAGGAATTCATCTAGGTCTCTCTCCTGCGTAACAGATTTAAGTCGGGTTGTCGAGTCAACTTCAGTTGTATACTGAGTACATGAGTAAACGCATGCAGCACGAAAAATATCGCTTACAAGACCGGACTCTTGTCTTTCTTTGGCATCCTTGAACTTTTTATTGATGATGGCTCGACCAAGTCCCGAGGGATTCTGGTTCTTCTGTCTTGGTGGCTATCATTGCATACCGTAAGCAGTTAGTGTTTCACTCCTGCTTTCGACTCACCATATCCCAAAAATTCGAATCGGATTAGAGTCTGAATGAAGATGGTCCTGAGGACCGACCTCAGCGCACTGATTATCGATTGCTGTATTTGGTCATCGTTGATGCCGGTCGGACCGTCCGTCAATTTCATCTTTTAGGACCTTAGTAAATGATCTGTCCATGGAAAACCACTCCTTTCACCCCTACTACAAGTATTCAGTCCTAAATCAACCTATTACTGTAACCAACTTGATCAGATTAAGTACCCATCTACTTGATACTGTCACTCCTTCGACGATTAAGAAACACCACTGTTGAAGCCAGGCCTGGCCCTGAGTCTAAAACTATGCAATTGAAGTGGAACGTGAAGCCCGCTGATCAGCTGTGATCTGGTGAACCAGTGCATTTATAATGCCTTTAATGCGCTTCTAAACTTGTCTGCATCGAGTTGGTAGGGGTTAACTTCTGCCTCGCCATTAGAACGGGTTCAAACAGACGCCAGTGGTTCATCCATACAATCAGTGATAGAGACGGGCATCGATTTGCCATCGTCAACACAGCACGCTTCTTCTTCTTCGTGCAACCACACAACCAAATGTCGTCCGTTGGATCCATGGGCCAGAAGCGTCCACCAGAGCCTGGTTGGTCATCACTTCCTCTACCATCCGTGAAGACTGTGCCCACTACGCCAGCTGTAAGGTTTCACAGCCCTTCCGTCTAACACACACTTACTACAGCCCTGCAGATGAATGCGCCACAAGTAGGGGCAAGGACAAAGCATCGTCTCCCCGAGTTTGGCGTTCAGTTGAATATTGTACACGTCGCCCATTGTGAGAGGGCTCAAATAGTCCTCGATCAACAGCAACTTGCGTGGGGAACGATCTATGAATTGGCACGAGGTGTCACTCGTGGCATATGGACGTTCGAAGATATGACGGAACATCGTTTGTGTCAACTCAAGGGTTCAAATGTGCAAGCTGCATGGAAAGTGGCTGCCGTCATCAAAGACGAAATGGGGCCGTCGTCTGCAATGAGAGCACCATCAGAAATTTGGTATAAAGTTCAATCATCTCACAAATTCCAAACTAAGTATGACTGAAAGGCTTGAATACGATCGAGAGCAGCTTGCGATTGTTGAAAACAAAGGCCGCGGCCTGGGAACTATGGGCGACTGGGAGGGAAAAGAGAATTGGTACGGGGGCAAGATCCAGCAAGTTGCCCGTATTGTGAAAGCTGGAAGTTCATTTAAACTCGAGCTCGAAAAACCCGAGATTCGGCGGTCGCATCGATTTGCTCGATTTTTGGGGTCTCGACGCATCCTCCATATCCGTGTTCCGGCCAATCTGAAATATGACACAGAAGTTCCCAAGTTTCTGGAGTCCAGCAAATTTGTGTTGTGTGGCCGCGTCTTCGTCCCATTTCATGCGAAGGAAGGGAGTGTCTACCTCTTTGAAACCAACGAAAACATAGATCGGCAGACCAACCCTGGCGATGGCGACGGTCACCGACTAACACTTCATGGATTTGTACAGTGGCACAATCCACTGAGATTGAATTCAAAACAGGTAAATACCTTTTCGTCAGAGTCCGCGTGATGTCTGACGCGCACCCCGACTAGCCCATCAGCAAATGGTCTACTCGATGGGCGCTTGGCCTATCAACTTCGGTACCAACAATCAAATTTGCTCCTGAGAATATATTCTTCATCGACGATCAATGTAACATTTCCTCTAGCTTGCAAATCATGGTGCATTGACGTAAATCTTGCAGATACTGGGGACTGGGGCGAGGGAGAGCATCCAGTTGAAAAAATCATGACCGATGGGTGCGGGTTCATCAGCGGTGCAGCATTGACTGCCATTATGCGAGCAATCCAATATCCGAGTCGGCCGACAGCTGTGCAGGGACGTATTGCTGGTGCCAAGGGAATGTGGGTTCTGCACCCAGATCCTGAGTATCAAGTCGCCGATGGACCACCAAAGATTTGGATACGCAACTCGCAAAATAAAATCAATTGCGGACCGCTGCACAAGGTTGACGCCGCCCATAGAATTTTCGATCTCGTTGCGCCGTCTCGTGTAACTGGACCGAGCCGCTTATCCAGAGACACTCTGGTAAATCTAGCGCACAATGACGCCCCCACTGGTATTTTGAAGGAACTAATGGTTGATGGGCTGCACAATGAAGTGCGCCAGCTCACTGAATGGAATGGCCCCGATTCAATGCTCGTAGTTTGGCGAGCTGTTGAGCGTGCTGGCCGTGTTGTGATTTGCAGATTGCGGCGACGCATTGCTGGCCAGGCCCGTGCATTCGGCCTTGGCCAACTCCGTCCCAACGAGGAGCTGGGTGACGAGATTGATGATGATGATGATGATGATGATGTCACATTGGACCGGCCACCGGCTGCCTCGGATCCCCGAAGTCGCAATCCCCATAGCGGCCAACCAACCTCTCTACATGAATCTATCCTCGAGCTTCTCCAGGCAGGATTTCACCCCTTAAAGCTTGACCCGCTCTTTTGCAAGCTCCAAAACGTGGTGACGCTCGTTCTGGACGATTATGTAAAAAATTGTCATATTCCAGTCAAGGAGTCCCTTGAGGCCTACATTATACCAGGTAAGTAACGTCTTTATCAATCATCGTTACCCATATAATCGGACTACAGATCCGTACGGTGTCCTTGAGGAGGGCCAGATCCATTTTCGGTCGTTGCAACTCATCACCGACCCTGAAAGCGGAACCCGTATGGATATCATAACAGGACCTGTTTTAGTGAGCACTTTAGTCTTGTGCAAAGTTTGTCCTGAGACTTGTGATTAGGTGTGGAGGAATCCTACGAGATTGCCCTCGGACGTCCAGAAGGTAAGAAAACTGTTTTTTATAGAACTGCCTCCGAGTCATCACCTATGGGTTAGGTAACTGCTGTCAGTCGCCCAAAGTTGGCAAGTTACCCTGATGTCATTGTATTTCCGGTGAAAGGCGAGCGGTCACTGGCGAGCTACTTGGGTGGTGGAGGTTGGCATTTCCCCATCATGCTTATTCCTGAGGCATTTGCTGACAACTCGGCTTTGTAGATTATGACGGAGGTGAGCTTCTTTTGGCTCGTACTTATTTTTTCCCTCGTTTAGTGATGGATTTTCGAAGATACCGACGTGTTGGTCTGGTCTAAAAACCTCGTTGAAAACTTTAACACCACTCCGCTGTGTGTGGCACCCGTGGATCTGAGGAACGACTTTGAACAAGAGGTCGAACACCTTCTTGATTTTGACCGACGAGTATCCAAGCTCTCAGACAAAGAGGCTCAAACAGCTTTTCAAAAGGTTTTGCTGCTCGGGCTCGCGGAGACGAAGTGCGGACTATATTCTAGCTTTCATGACGCAGCTGTGTATGAACATGGCTATGGCAGTATAAAAGCCGTTCGACTTGCATACATGTGAGTACTTCAAGTTGTGTCGCTGCGATACCCGCTTTATAATACGTGGTGAAGGTTTACAACGTGCCTGGATGCAAGCAAGACTGGGTTACGAGTCAAACACCATGTTTTCGAAGCAGACCGCACATCTTGCGGGAGCTGCAAACCATATTACAAAGTGGCAGCTTTAAAAAAGAGTGGCTATCCCAGAGAAGACTCGCCGTTATTGAAGCGAATGTCATCATCATCTTTTATCCTCGATGACCTCGTGGATGAGGGCAATCGCCTCCGTGACGAGTTTGTCAAGAAGTACTCAAGCCTCCGCAGTTCCTTGCCCCGTGCTTTGGACCGTGATGCTCATCTTACCTCTCCTTACACATCTGCATCTTATAGGGCAACACAAGCGGTGCATGTCGGTTTCCAAGGATTGCAGGCCAACCTGACTGTTGCCAAAAAGCATGTCGACAAAGCATACCAAGACTGGCTACGCGCCATTGCAATGCAGAAAAGTGCTTCAAGCTCTGGGCGTTCTTCTGATCCCAAGGAACAACAGATCCAAAAAGCCGTGCAATACTTCGCACGGCGGCCGTCGTTCCAAGACGTACTCTTTTTTTCCGAGGAGGAACTCAAGAGTATTATGGCATCGTATGCTTACACTCTCAGCCAGTCGTTCGGGTTCTCTGTCGCGTTCACAGAGCTTTGCGCCATCAAAGCGCGAGTACGAGGCGGAGTCCTTTTTGAGGATAAGTTTGCACAGGTTATGAACATACCTAACAATGTCCTACGAGCCCTTACGCAGACACATGATAGCGTAGATGATTGAGGCTTTCATATTTCCCATGACATGACACTCATCCAGTAGATCAGCGTATCTCATTGAACCAGTTGTCTTATTAAAGAGCAAAGCCAAGAATGTAATCGGACAAACCTTGCCTCGCAAACGTTGTAAAATTGACCAAGCCCTTGTCAACAACCCGGTACCCTACTGTAATTGACCTCGTCCATGTGGAGGTTAGGACTGGTAGAGTATATTCAATCAATGTATTTCTTATAGCCAGCCAACCGCGTATTTGACGTTGACGGCAAGAACCTGTAGGGTTTTTTTCGCAAGCATCAAGCATCTGAAATACGATCGGCATTTATGCTGCATCGGGTCTCGCGGGATACTGGTAAGTGGTATGTGTGCGTAGTGGTTTGGCCATATGATGCTGTCCACGTTACAAGATATCGACATGGATAGAATTAAGACATCGGCATTTCAGCGCCTTTTAGGACCCCTCTGACCTGTCTGTGTAATGCCCGCCTGAAAGAATCTTTGCATCAACGGAATGGCGTTCAATCTCCATGGACCCGAGGAAGAAGAGAGAGTTGGAATATGGCCGTCCAACAAAAGAAGGTACTAGTGTAGTTGGATCTACTTAGGACAAACGATTAATCAACGATTAATGTAAAATTTTACATGAATGAAGCCATGAAGGGCTGTGCTTCAACAACAAGCCCTCGTTCCGGCCCGCACTTCACCTTAACGACATCCAGAATTGTGCCAATGGAACGCGCCAAGTGAGCGGATTATCCATGACGGTGACCATGAGCGGAAAGCTTCTCTTCCAAGATGATCCGAGTACGAAACGGAAAACCTCGGGAGTAAGTTTCTCGGAATTTCGTACGATATCCGGGCCTCACTTTCTGTCCTGTATTGCATGCGTTAGCAAGTTTTGCTGGCACATGAAAATCGACAACTGAGAACCTGCCAGCATCTGTGGCGCGCTACGTATACGGACCATTTGGTGGCATGACTGACTTCCTTGATCTGGAAATCGGAAACAATGAGGAACTTCATCACACATTATGAGGTCCAGGACTGACCAAAGATGACTATATCTCAGGTTAGTAGCATCACTGGACGTCTTCGCATCTGCAACATCAAACATGGTCGGGCTTTGAACGGTTGAACTACCTAAAAACCCACCTATTGCAAGTATAGGAAACCAGAGGAACTCAGGCGATTACGTCAAAGAATGGTGTACCCATGATCTTTGACAACTTCAAACGGCCGCCGAAAATATCGTCTGTGTGAAGCTCCACCATGAAGTGAATAAGTAATCGTATTAAGATATATCGCTCACAAGAATTCAACACAACCGTTTTAAAGAGCTCTAGAACCCGCCGCCTTGCGCTACTAGAGTCTACGAGTCAACATGATGCGACGAGTCGGTGACTGGCTTTCGCATCATTCCTCACTGATTCAAGTTGACCGAAGTCAGAAAACGCCCTACGGTAGACCCTGACAAGTGTGCACGTATGCACATCACGCAGATCTGGGCAACGGCCCACGAGAATTGCAAATAAAGCAGTGACTGGGCGACTTGTTGGCACTGAGTACTGATTGTTGGCAAAAACTAAGAAACAACCGATTATGTCAGCTCTTCCGAAATCACCAAACCATGCTCTACCTTTGTTATGACTTCCCAAGCAAGATGATGTTAACATTCCTGATGCATTTTGCTAGATTATCAAGCGGCTCATAGTTTCTCGTGCACCCTGGGAATACAGTTTCACCTTGTTTGCAGAATCGTATCGGTTCCAAGTTTGGTGGGGGTGGTGTCATTGGGGTTTCGGAGACCAACGTAGACAGGCGTGAACGTTTGCGCAAATTTGCGCGGAAACGACCGATCTTGCCAAAGTAAGTTTCTAGTAATTGACCTGCCCTCCAATATCAATTTTGACGTGTCGTGCAGGATCCATATACCTAAGGAATCACTTGGGCTTCCTCGAATGTCGTCTCTGTCTGACGCTTCATACCAACGAAGGTTCATACCTGGCTCACACTCAGGGAAAGAAGCATCAGACCAATCTCGCTCGTCGTGCGGTTCGCGATGCTAAGGACACACAGTTGATGATTGCTCCGACTCAAAGGAATGTACAACATAAAGTGTTCCTCCAAATAGGACGCCCAGGCTACTGAGTGACAAACGGATACTGGCAAAGAAGGTATAGTGGTTCAGGTCTACCTTCCTCAGATCACAGCGGACGTCATCCCTCGCCGACGATTGTGAGCAGTTGGGAGCAAAAGAGGGAGCCTCTGAAGGCATACCAGTATCTAATCGTAGGTGCGCACGAGATAGAAGATGAAGCGGATATTGGAACTGGTCATATCAAGATCCTGATACGACCCAATATAGCTTCCAGTTCATGTTCCGTTTGACTTATTGATGTTACCTGCCAATCGCACAGTGCTACGCGGTTTTCTTGTCATGCCAAATCAACTTCATCCTGATAAATTTAGCCTCTATCACAAGTCTTCAGAGGATGATTAATGTATGCCGTATGATCCAAGAGACTTCGATTCATATTTTGGACGGTAAATGACCTGTCAGCTCCAAAGTTGTCACTCGTGTAAACTTCTCCTTGCTCCAGACTTCTGGAACTTCCTAGGACAAGAAGCATGATAATCAGTTGGTTATATACACATCAGTGGTGGTCCAATGAGTTACGGCCTTGAAGCTTTGAAGCTTGAAGTTCGCATGTATTAAGTGCAACTCTTCCATACGTCGCAAGACAATAGTCTCGATGGCCCCCGTCACAACTTAGACCAATTGAGCCATAATTAAGACCTCGAGAACGAAGATTTTCTTGAGAGCTATGGAACAAAAACATGCAGTGTTGTCACTAGCAACACACTTGAAGCTCGAAACATTATCAATAACAAGATCGCACTTGGCCTGTCCATTGGTGAAGTGATACATTATGCGTTATTAGAGCTAGATTAGAGTATTCAGCCAAGTCCAATAATGAAGTTCTTTATTCGCGTGTGCTATTGCTGGAAACAATGAAGTAGTAAACAATTGGCCATTATCTATTATCTGAGTGTCTAGTATGCATGTGAAATCGTTACATTCAAGTATCATGTGGACCGTCGCCGTCTAAACATAACCTCTGCCTTCCGATTTGGAGAGCAATTCATCATAACCCATTCATCTGGAGGACGCTCGCCTTCTTTCTCCAATTTAATATCATAGTTGAGCACAAGATAAGCCATCATAGCCTTCATCACACTAGAAGCAAAGAAGCGACCGGGGCTGACGAAATCGGTGAGTGAGAACTCAAAACCATAGATCGGGCAATTTTAGCGTACCAAGCATGATGTCCATACCCAAAAGGGATATAACTTGCACTTGTGGAAGCTAGTAGGATTTGTGGGTCTTTTCCGTCGTCTTCGCATCGCTGTGAAAACCGGAAAGGTTGGAACTCAGATGCGCTTTCGAAGTATTCCTCGTCGAGATGCATGGGTAATGAAGCGACAACAACGTGAGTTCCGCTGGGTATTACAGTACCATCCGAGAATACGAATTGCCGCATTGCTTTGCGCATCATAGGGACTACCAGAAGTCAGCTTAGTATCAGCAAAAATGAGTAATAACCTACAGAGAGTGGTGCTATTGAATCGCTGGGATTCCTTGAGAAAGCTGTCCATCTTGACGAGTTTCGTCATCGCAGTCTTCGTCCATCCATCCCGATTAATAACAGCTGAAGCTTCCTCTCGAAGGGGCGTGCAATATTGAGGGTATGTAGCAAGGTTTAATAGAGCGTGGGTGAGGCTCTTTGAGAGACCAGTAAGGCATCAGTGATCGGTTTGATCTGGAGTATAACGGCATACCTGAGCTGATGTATGTAATGCAGCAAAATTGAGGACCAAAATCCGCAAGCATATACTGCGAAGATTCCTGTGCTCATTGTCGGATACGTCAATGAGCCAGCTGATCATGTCATTCTTCACAGGGAAACATAGTCAGGTTGGCGAACCATGTAATAGTAGGAAGATAACACACTGGTTGAGCGTTCCATTCGTCCCTGAATTGATCTAGAGCCTGCAGTCGTTCCTGCACGATAGGTTCAAGAAGTGCCATACATCTCCTAATGCTACTAGGCGTGTTCGTCAATAATCGACCAATGATCCTAAAAGTCAAAGTTGGGTCTTCGCACCATCAATTAAGCGACACTGCTTACGGATGTGCAAATTTTGGGAAACAATTCACGAGTGTGGCACGCATTACCACTTGTAAAGCGAATTGTTGTTGCAGGGCTTCAAATTCAGGGGAGCGGCCTGTAAGCGGGTTGAGCGGATGCACCCTTGATCTAAGCGAACCACTCACATAGCGGAAGCCCAACAAAGATGCGATTGCTTACGCGACACATAGCCTTCATGATCTCAGGGTATATGCGAACCTTAGTCCAACCTGCGCAAAAAGCACGTAAGAATGACCTCACGGAGAATGTGGAAAAACTTGCCATCTTGGTCTAATGGAATGATGGTGCGGAATACGTTGTTGATCTCGTCGTAAACGTCAGGAAAAAGCACTTGAAGGTTTCGGGAGAGATGGTTGCGAGTGACTTGTATGTGATAGGGATATTCTTGCGCATCGATGCCAAACGTATATTTGACTTGAAGAAGCTGTAAAATAGTGGATCAGATCCCAATGTTACGGAACCAAAAAAAAACTTCCAACGTACATCTCGCATAGCATGATCAAACGAAAGGTCGTCTTCCGGCACCTTTCTCAACTCCTCTATTAGTCGCGGCCCAGTCAAGACCACTACCCATTTGTCAATCAATGGCACTCTAAACATTCCGCCTTTGTGCTTCATCGATGTTCAAAACATAGTTGCCTCAGTATAACTTTGTCACCAACCTTCTGATAGCCTTCTTGCACCATGGCTGGAGCATCCTTTATGAAGCGGACCACGCCAAGCCATGAAGAGACTGCCCCTGACGGACCAATCGCGGGAATAGTATCAAGCTAGACTCGACGTTAGTCAGCCCATTGCGACTGTATGAAAGTGCTTGCCTCAGAAGACCTGCAATGATCGTAAATGAAGACAAGCAGAAGGAATACTGCAGCAACCAAGCCAAAAACAAAGAGACCAGCACTGTCCATGAGATGAGCGTCGGGGGCAAAAAGGGGTAGAGGGCATTTCCGACACCACTCCCATGCGGGGGAGGGTATTTATGTTCAACGGGCACATCGATTAGTATAGTGGAAAATAGAGTTAAGCACAAGCCTCTTACCGAGTAGGGCAGGCTAGATTAGATAGATACAAAACCCGAGCAGTGGCGCGGAGTGCTGAACATATGATTTTCCGTTCTCAAGGAGTAAGGCTGATGATCCTTATTCTCGATGGCGCATTAAAAGCCATGAGAAGGCCTGAAGACGAGCCGACCTCGTCAATAGGAATTTTGTCATGTCAACGAAGGCATGATCCATGGCCCGCATCAGCAATGAATTTACAATTTTTAGTAACGAGGACAGCGGCTAGGGACGACCCTTCCAACTTTTGCCAACTTATCCTGAGCTTCTAATGTGACCAAAAGCCATGGAACCAACACATCTCCGCTCAGACTGCTAAAGTTTCTATGTAGGGCGTCTCACTTCCGTCAGAAATGAACGGAATTGAACGGAACTCAAATTGCCGCATGTCCAATCGAGTATGCAGGTCGATCAGCAGCATTGCCATTATTTTGGCTAAAGATGCAACGTTGAATCACCTCAAGGCCGCCATCATAATTAGAGCGGAAGTTAGTGGGCAAACGCGGAAGGGGTAACTTACTAATCATGGAACTAAGCGCAACATGTCCATGAAACAGAATGGAGGTGAAAATAAGATGAAGGGGATTTGTGGTACTATGTACGATCGCGATCCGTAACCCATCTGACCACGGTGTCCCAGCATTGTCTTTTGGTGAACGAGTGTAGTAACTGCATGTTAGTCAACTAACTATGTAGCGAACAGAAGTTATGATACTCAGGCTTTGCACTGACATCGGCCATAGACACCCTTATTGAAATACATCTGTAGCTCGGGACGATATCCATCTACATATAGCAGCTTGAACGTACATCGCCGAGAAACCAAGTTTAGCAGCCTTCAGCACCGGGATTTCCCTCAGTCTTACGTGGCAAATCCAATCTATCAAAAAATCAGCGCAAAGAACACGATATACTGGAACAAAAAGTGCATCAATTCCACAGTCGTGCTAAAAACACATACAGAAGAATCAAGAATACTGCGTTGGTTATCAGTTAATGCGATTGGTCCATAGCCAAGACACCTCGAAAAGTGCACGGATCGTCCTCTATGAGGTAAATCAAATCAACGAGATAGAAGACAGCTCAAACAAGAACACCAACCCATCTCCGTGACAAAGTCCAGAAGAAGGGTTATGACACGAATCAGATATCATGTTTCCGTTTACTCAGCTTTCGCCGATGAACCACTTCCTTGACCTTCCCAATATTGGTTGCTGACAAGGACAAATGTTTCGTCAATGGAGGATTTGAGTTGGCATGAGCTCCAGGCACATGCATTGGCAAAGGTATATTTCCAGGGAAGACGGCCGTTTTCTTCCGGAGTAGTTTTCGGCCTTGGTGATACATTGCTGCCGGTTCGTGAGTGTAGCCTTTGGTTGGTGGGAAAGGATCAGGGTCGAGGTCGAGGTGAGGATCGTGGGGGTGGACTTGGGGATATATATCCAGGGATTGTTGTTGTCGTTGTTGTTGTCGCTGGGGTAGTGATTGCAGGGGCTGGAGAGGAGCAGGCATGACGAGGCGTTTTGGAAGGTGATGATTGCGCCGTGGTTGTAAGCTATTTTGAGCGCGAGATATAGATTGCGTAGATGTGGGGGTGCGCGTGAGCGAACTGTCCAATGAGTGAGTTCTGCGATGTCGAGGAACGAGGTTCGCCAAGTCGATCGCTTGACTATCAGGTGGTTCAACGATGGGCGGTGATGAAATAGGCGTTGCCTGATTTGCATCTCCGCGAGCTTGTGACCGAGTTTCGAGATATTGTTCATTATGACCCGGCGGTAAACCGGGCGCAGGACGCATTTGATGGAGGGGATAAGGCGTGAGCCCATCATGAGCTGGCTGTTGTGGCGTGTGAGGTATATCGTCACCAAAGCGATGGATCCGAGAAGCAGACTTGCTGGCGGGTGCACGTGACGATGAACGAGAAGGCGCCTCAGGCGGACTGTGGTAAAGACGAGAGTGGTCTCTGGGGTGACAGGGTTCTAACTGGCCTGAGCCTAGATTACGAAGATCTGGGTTCGGAATTACGGTGTTGGCCTGAGTGGTATGCAGAGGCGGCGATGTAATACCAGATGGAACAATTTGCCCAGGAACAAAATTCGGAGACGGTCGACCGACTCCTGGACCAATTGGAGGCAATCTAGGGAGCTGCAGCAAAACATGTAAAGATAAAAGGTTCATGGTTCTCAATTACCAAACTCACTTTCTGAGTCCGCACCTGACGAGAGGCGTTCTTTACAAAGAGAATGTAAATATGAGTCGGAAAAGTTTGCATGTCCAACCCACCTCACGCTTAGATTTAGTATGGAAATTGCCTCGCAGGATGTCAATGTCATTATACATGTGAGCGGGCCCAAGTTGCGCGAGATTGCTACCAATAGCTTCGTAAGGACCGCCATGTTGCCATCCTGCTCCCAAAGGATCTGTCTCATCCATTTCGTCGATTCGATCGAGGGCACGGGAGCTTGTCAAGCGTCGGATGAAGTTCTTCATACGATGCTTTCCTGTGGGCCTGTTACTACCATCCGCATGAACTGGAGCCGAGTCAGAGCGTGTTGTGGCAGGTTTCACCACTTTTTCTCGCTGCTCTGGAGCTGTAACAGTACGTGTTGGGGTAGGACGATTAGAAGTAGGGGGCATGGCTGACGAAGACCCTAGGTCATGACTCGGCGAAGACGGGGCCGGAGATGCTGGGAGTGGAAACGAAAGCTGCAAAGCAACACGAGGTGTCTCGGGATGAAACGGCGAGTGGGAATGAGATGTAGCGGATGATACAGCAGGCGACGTGAAAGCAGCGAGAGTAGTGTGAGAGTCAGAATCTAAAGATACAGAAGTCGAAGGAGTCGGGGACGGATGAGCTTCTTCCGAGCCGGGTGAGTGTGAAATCATGTCTGAGCCCTCTATAGGACCGAGCATTTCCTGATGAGGTGAGATGTCACTGGGAGTGGTCTGAGAGGTCTGAGAGAGATTGCTAACGACCAAAAGAGGAGATTTAGACGGGAGTTCCTTATAGAATGTAGGGCTAACGAGTGGAAAATGTGGATGAACGCGAGGATCGGAAGAGAATGCAGGGTCATTTAAGATGGTCATCGACAAAGGTCTTGAAAAACTGGGAGGACTGTCACGGCGATAATATGAAGACAGAGATTGATCGAAGTCAGGAGTGAAAGATGCTGGAGATACAATGGCGTATGGATTAGGATTATGGTGCTGATAAGCAGCAGAAGCAGGATAGTGAAAGAAACCTAGAACGCGCTCATCGTGGACTATGCTTGGCGCATTCTGAAAATGAGGGTTGGTTTGGTGTTTATGACGACCTGCAGCCCAATTTAAAGCCATAGATGGGCAGATACAGAGCCTTGCAGAGCAAGCCTTAAAGAAGAACTATAGCCAGACAAAGAATCGTTGTCAGTAACAAATATTCTTGATGAAGAGAAGAAAGACTTAGAAAGGGACATGCAGAGCTTGTGCCCACATCACGCATGCACATGAGGTGAGTCCATCATGATCAATAAAATTAGACTGCACTTCTCTGTTTGGCTTGGCTTTGTGGTAAACCATTATTGACACGGTTTACCGTGTTCAACACCGTCTGCGTGGTTTCCGCTTGAACTCAACTAAATGGCAGACGTTGCATCTCTTCGAACAGAAATTAAAGCTTGGGAACGCGACTTCAAGTCAAAGTTCTCCAGAGATCCTTCTGTTCAGGATATTAAAGATCAACCTGCTATAGGTGTGTCTGATCGGTGCTCTCATGTCGCGTCTTGCACTCAATATCCACATCCTTGCAGCTGACAAGTACAAGTTATACAAGAAACTATCAAAGGCAGTAGCAGCAGCTACCTGCCTCTTTCAGACGCGTCCCTCTTCCTCTCAGACGCCTACCACCCCACCGAAATATACTGCTCACCCAAGTCGCTCCCGTATTATTTCCAAGCCGCGCGAAATCGAAGCCGTCGCTCCTCTTCCAGGCTTTAATCCGTTCTCACCAGTCAAAAATAAAGGCAAGCAGAGGGATTCCCCCCCTGCATCCTCATTTTTTTCCACTCGAAAGGCGCATTTACCAAATCCTTTCGCAACTCCGTCCAAGAATATACCAAACCGTTTCTCACGGAGCGAATCTCCAGATAATATCCCAGAAGGACAACCACATTCATCAATTGGTACATCTCTCAGCTCCCAATTATCTCCCGCGCCGAACACGGCAGTTTCGCGCGCACGAAAGAGACTTCGCGGTGAACCCGTCTCGCCCTCGCCCAATAAGCAGAAACGTCAACGTATCGGTTCTCACTCGGCTTTACCCTTCCGATTATCACATTCTTTGTCAAGCGATGATGAAAGTGATAAGGTAATGAGTGGCACAGATGTCAATATCTCTTTTGTGGATGATTCCCCCATAAAACTACCGGCAGGCGGCAAGTCATTTAGGCTCCTCTTCGAAGACACACTGCCAACCGCAGGTGTACCTAAGAGGCCTGCAAACGTTTCCAAGTCACAATCACGAGGTTCGGATGATGCTGTAATCTCACATGGGGTCGATTCGAACGATGCCATGAGTCTCGAAGCATCTCCGGCCAATACCCATAAAGATTCTAGACGCTCGAAAAGCCGCCAAGATAAACAGAAATCAAAGGTAGACACAAAACCTACTTTGATGTCAAAAATCATCAAGAAAGACGAGTTTCCCAGCGCTGAAGGCCGAGCACACCAGTCTAGATCTGGGTCATCGCGTACAATTGTTGTGGAGAAACGAGCGCACGGCAAGTCCCAGGAACCGAAGTCATCGCTCAAGCGTGTCTTGGAGGCCGTGTCTGTGAATGATGGACTGTTATCAGCTTCTTTTCCACAGCTCCCCTTACTTCCGCCATCTCCCACTTCTGAGCAAGCCTCCGCAAATCGACGCGTTCCAGCAAACGGTAAGGGAGTAGCTGGAACAAGCCGAAAAAAGGCCAAGGTTGCGGATGAGGAGGATGAGGAGGAAAACGAAGACGATTTAGACGAGGTTGCTGTTAAAGTCATCAATCGGATCCAGACAGCACAGCAAGTATCGGAAAATGCTGATGAGCTTGACTGGGATCTAATATTACATAGCGGTGCCCGTGACCGCGATCAATATGCCGCGGTTGGCGACACGAGTCGTGACGAAAACGGAACGTTTCGTGTTGATTTACCTGATGAGCTTCGCCTCATGTTGTCCATTTCACCATCAAGAACCCATAACAGCAAGGAGGAGCGTGTCTTCCGCGGTTTACTTTACGGCGATCGTGTTGGTCATTATGACGCGTCGAGAGGTGGGGATATATGGGATATCGGTGAAGCGGAAGATGACACCCGAGGTAGCACCGAGGGAGAAGATGATTGGGAAGGCGAGCCTATACCATGGGAAGTTGGAGAGTTGTAGGATTTACTAGCCGTATGTGGTCGTGTTTTATGATTTCGGTGCTTTCACAGGACGTTTTCAGTGCTTCATATCGAGACGCTTCGTGCAATTATACTTGCTATCACTTGCAGGATCAAGTGCAGAATGAGGAACACATGCCAAACACGTGTCTGATGCCAGCGTCTGACCCAGCGCATGTGGTGCCCGCCGCCCCCAGCCATGCACTGCATAGAGTGAGGCAGCAATGTACTAACGTATAATCACTCCGCGATAGCGGAAAGGTGGGACTTGACATTCCCCAGTCTAGACACCAATCATTCGCTTCTATTGCGTAAGGGCAAACCCTTGACGCGTGTTTCACCTCCGTGTTCGAAAGGGGAGCACGGCTCGGCTCCTGAAGTCATTGCGCACATTCAATTTGTTATTTGAACCAGCCCTCATCCTGCTGGTGACTCCTCACATAGTCCGGGCGTTACGGCGTGTGAGCGCAGTAAGTGGTTTAAAACCAGGTGCTTAACCCAGGTATCCATGTCTTCCACCTCCTTGTTTTCCGACGCTTTAGCTTCTGTATCTCTTCGCCTTCGCCGCTCCCGCGATTCTGATAGCCAAAGCAAACAAAGCAATCGAACTTCCTACCGCTCTTACTCTGTCCATCAGCAGACAATGCCCCCTACTATCCTCCGGGATTCTGATGCAGCCAGAAAGCTGTTTGAGACTATCATCGACTCTCCTAATGGCCGCCGCTCCATGTCACGCCTTGCGCGGACCTGTAGAGCTATGTGCGAGCCGGCTCTGAATGTACTATGGAAGGAACTGGACTCCTTACTTCCAATTATTTCGCTGTTTCCCAACACCCTGATGAAGAGAGCCCGCCGCCCTGGGCTCGGTTTGGTGGGTTTTCCTTGACACAGAGCCTCTTGATTACTCAACTAGATACCTTTTGCAGGCCAAGGCGCCCAATGCCGAGGATTGGAGCCGAGTGCTCGCTTATGGTGAACGTGTACGCCGCATTGCGTACATCGAGTCCTCTTCCAGCGTCTCTCCATCTATCTTTGCAATCATCGCAGAGAACCGACCCGTGCAATACATCCTTCCTCATTTGCAGCAGCTCATCTGGCGCGTGGATACTGCTGCTGGTCTGCAACGCTGCACCATTTTCCTGAACCCAGAACTTCAGAGTCTGGTTTTGGAGGTCAGCACGAGGATCCCACAACTTGCCACTTTCCTTGCGGAGGTATGCAGCACCACTCAGCTGTCATCCTTTTCCTTCACGTCGCCCACAAGCCTTCCCGACACGTTCACTGATATTTTGAGGTCCCACAACACGTTGGAAAAGTTGGTTCTAGTTGCACCTGGCGCGCTCTCATCGAGCGTCGGGCAATGGGCTGCATCTTTGCCTATGTTGCGTGTTCTCGAGCTTGATCTTACTGGTCGGTCTGTCATCGCAGTCGAAGGCTTCTTCGACGACATCGTCGCTTCGGGAGCTTCCACTCCCAGTGATGCATCGTCAGACAGTGGTGTCTTTTCTGGGGATGAGATAGACTTCACGGAAATTCGCAAGTCATCCTTGCGCTTGACTGGTGACCTGCGCTCGGGTGGCGTGTTTACAGATCTCTGTCAATTATCGTTGACTGGAGAGGTTGCAAACATTGCAGTGTTCCTGAAGCATCTGACGAGCAATCTCACGCACCTGGAACTCGTTATCGAGGATCCTCCGGATATGGCTGACTGGCAGGACCTCTCTGGTCTGATCTGCGAGCGCTTCAGCAAATCTCTCCTCTCGCTGCGTATCAACGCAACAGGCTCATCCCGTTTCAATGAGCTTGTGAGATCAACGTCTCGAGGCGGAGACCCACCTTGCCGTCACCTTCCCCTCCAGCACTTCACCTCGCTCCCATCTCTCCTCCGTCTAGAAATAGACCTACCAGAATCAGTCCTCTTCTATGACTCAGACCTGCAGGCTGTAGCCCAGGCATGTCCCAACATCGAGACTCTCCGGCTCTGCCCTATGGCACGTTTCCCCGCCTCGTCTGGGCCCAGCCTTACGTTAGAAGGCGTTGCAGTTCTGACTCAGGGCTGTAAGCGACTACAAACGCTTGCACTTGTGCTAGACGCCCACACGGAATCCGAGGAGACGTTTAACTCCCTCGATGTGTCCTCGCGGTCACTTCTCCGCTTACACGTGGGCCACTCTGTTGTCAATGATTCTCTTCAGACGACCATTCTTCTCAGTCACCTTGCGCCCTACTTGGAGACAATAAAGTGGTTCCATGAGAAGAACCGTCCCGGATATGTCGAAGCGAACGCAACAGGTTGGCAGAAGGTTTCGGACTGGCTGCCACACATGCAAGGCATGCGTTTGATGGAGAGGGCCAGGGTTGTGCATCTTGCCACGCAGAAGCCCGAGACCCGGGAACAGAGTGTTGACGCTACTGTGACGCGCATCACTGTGGACAAGTCTCTGCAGGCTAAGCCTCGTCTGGTTCAGCGCCATGTCCAAGTGTCGCCCAAACTGGTTGACAGGTCAACTGAGGCTAAGCCAGAGTTGGTGTCGATGTCCATTGATGCCACGCCATCAATCATGGATACAAGCGTCGACGCTACTCCGGCGGTCTCACATCAGTCCGTCTCCATTCGTCCCAACATGGTCTCCACCGAAGTCGATGCATCGGTTCACACAGAAACCAAAGCTATCAGCGCCATCCAGGCACTACCCTTTGACGAATCCAACTCAGTTAACAAATATCCCGACCCCTTATATGTCCTCCCTTCTGTCATCCCTGCGGTCCTTGCTGGACTGCTTACCTTCGCATGCCGTATTCTCACATCTTACCCTCTCACGATCCCTATGCATATGCTCGACAAATCTCTCTCCATACTCCATGCTCAACCAAAAGAAGGGAACGATTCGTCCTCAGAAAAACACGAACTCAGGCCTTCTCCTGCGCACTCTGTTTCATCATCGACGTCGGAGCTCCTGGATCATGATATTCCTCCTGTTTGTCTATGAATTCCTTATCGCGACGGGACGCTTTACTCATTTGGTACACGGTGCTGGCGCTTATTATTAGGGTTACTATCACGCATATTATTCTAACGCAGACTGGAATGGCATGAAATTCACGAATGCTGTGGATGGTCTACAAGACATTAAGGAAGTGGTTGGGGAGGCGAGTATCACCCCTGTTCAGGGGTCAGCCCAGAAATGGAAAGTCAGCGCAGAAAAACAAATAATGCCAAACATTTTTGCGACGCGTCACTGCACACCAAAACAAGACAAGCCATATTCTAAGTCTCACTACTCAATTGCAATGGCTGAGGTTAGGAAACAGGAGAAAGACTTCACAAAGGAAGTTGACGAGCTCCTACCAGAGACTTCCGCTCTCGTCAAGGTGTGTGCGGAGTTGCATATGTGTCTTACTATTCGAACTGACGGAGCACCTTGACTTAGTCTGAGTCTGTTCAGCTGTCAGATGCCTTGGAGAGATTGCTTGCGCTGGAGAAGCAAACACGAAATGTGCGTCTTGTTACTTTGACGACTTCTTCATCATACTCAACATTCCACGCATAGGCTAATGATCTGCCTTCCACGACGCGTCTAGCTAAAGCGGCACTTGAACTCTGTTACGAATCCCGAGACTACACACAACTCAATAGCACCATCAGTTTACTGAGCAAGAAGCACGGCCAACTAAAAGTCGTTGTTCAGGCCATAGTTGAACAGGCAATATCGTGGCTGCCCGGGATTCGACAAGAGCAAGGTGTCGAGAAGTGGTTAGAGTTGGTTGAAACTCTGCGGTCCGTGACAGAGGGAAAGGCTAGTCCATCACGTCATGGACTATCAACACATTCTTATGGCGTTCTTCATAGATTTTTCTTGAGACGCCCCGTGCGCGCGTGACTCTCGCTCTCTCCCATTACCATGAAACTCTTTCCAAGGCTCCAAACGCTTTGGCAGCCACAATCAAAGAAGCACTACAGACAGCTTCTGATCTCCTTAGCGACCTGCAAGTGGAAACTTACTCTTCGATGGAGCGGAGAGAAAAGACGGAGTTCATTCTAGAGCAGATGAGGCTATTGATCGCTGTCGCTCGATTGAAAGACGCGGAAATTCCCACAAAACAGGGGAAGAATGCACTTGGAAGTGGTGAGCCGGAATGGGTCAAAGCCAAAGTTGGCGGCCGCAAAGTCAACGAGTCGTTCCTCAAGGAGAAAGCAAATGAGGTTTGTTCATCATGGGACCTGATGGGGGAGACGCTCAATGACTGACTGGATCTAGGATCTCAAACTCAAATATTATGATCTAATGATCCAACAAGCTCTCCATCAAAGTGCGTATCTGGAAGTGGCGAAGCACTATGAGAAGGTTTGGGATACGCCGTCGATAAAGGAGGACGAGAGCAAAAGCCGTGCTGTGTGTACTTCTTATTCCCATCAGGCCTATAATGACTGATGAGTTACGGTCTTCAGGCCCTCGAACACATCGTTTATTACGTGGTGCTTGCGCCTCATGACAACGAACAATCAGACATGTTGCACCATCTATTTGCTAACCCCGCACTCGAAAAGCTTGAGCTCCATTAGTGAGACCATTGTCCTGTGTTGACGTCAGTACTGATTTTTTGACAGTAACCTTGTCAAGTCATTTGTGACCCGTGAATTGATGAGGTGGCCTGGAATTGAATCCTTGTATGGACCTTTCTTGCGAACAACGCCGGTGTTCTCGGTTTCCAAGCAATGGGAGGACCTCCATACCCGCGTCGTCGAACATGTGAATTAATTCATTTATTTAACCGAGTGTACTACTAATTCACTTTTTTTTTCAGAACGTACGCGTGGTCGCGCAGTATTACACTCGAATCACCCTCTCCCGTCTCACGGTTCTTCTCGACCTTACACCACAGCAAACGGAAGAAACGCTTGCCCGGCTAGTGGTTTCACATACCATCTGGGCACGTGTAGACCGACCAGCAGGTATCGTCAACTTTAATAGTAAGCGCAGTGCAGAGGACGTCATGAATGATTGGAGTTCGGACATGCAAAAGCTACTTGGACTTGTAGAGAAGACTTGGATAGGGATGAACGCGGCACAGGCCGCTCAGTCTCGCATCAAGGCATAGTCGTGTATTATTACTGGCAGTTTATGCTCTTGATATAATGCTTTAAAACATTAACAAGTCAGTGGCTGAGAATTGCAAGCTAATAATCTCTATGAATTTGAACTTAGTATTTTAGCAAAATCCCGACTCGCGGCCACATAATCCTGCTCCATGGATTGCACAGCAGCTTCCGACGCAGCCGCTAGTTCATCGGCCGGAAGGTAGGTCGGACGGATACCTTGCTTCCAATTCCTGGTATATTGTTGTCCTCTGTCAAAATTTCCCATCCCACTGTCCACATCCAAGATGGCCTTCCACCTCTTGCGAGCGAGAAGAGCACCCCTGTCAAGCTCAACCTTGCGGTCCGCTGATTGGTAGACTGCATCTTCCTTCTCGAACGTCCGGTCAATTTCAGATGGAAAGACAACGCCATAAGCTTCAGCCTCCATTCGAGCAAAGGTGTTGGCAAAATCGTGCCCGGCTCGTAGTGATCTGAATTCTGCAACAGCGCGTGTGTATGCAATGCTAAGAGCCATTTTGTGGTGGTTGTGCAGGTTAACAGCAAAGTGGACAGCGCTGATAAAACGGGAGTTGCCATGTTATTCGATGGTCGACTGAAAAAAGAAGTACTTACTCCTCCGGGGAAGGGTTGAGTCCTCTTTGTGCTAGCCGTGTCCAATCTGTTCCTCGTACTGGATGCTCATCCTCTACTTCGCGACCTTCGACAATGCTGACAGGCCTGAATGCCTCAAATGGATGGTCGCGGAAGAATTGCCGACGAACTTTGTCCTCCAAGTAGAATACAGGTAACGGTTCAGTCTTTGGTTTCCGCATTTTCCTACTGGACGGCAACCGACAGTCTTCACGGACTGGGGGAGCTCTCGGAGGGAGAGGAAGAGGAGGATGTTCAAGAACCGCTTGAAACCACACAGGCTCGTTCTTGATGTAATTTGCGCGCATGAGCCGCGCGGCCTGCTTGTGCACCTGTGAAGCAATTCGGCGCACCATTTTGACAATGGCGGCAGTAAGCAAAGAAATGACCGTCAAGTTTGTTTGGATCACAACAACTGTCACATGGGCCGGCGGCAGCTTTTATCAACATGATGATGATAATGTATCCGAGTCAATCCTTTGCATAGATTTCACGTTACTTCTCTGTAAACTCCACACTGCACATGAGCACTGATGGACGAAGAGGAAGCTGAACTCCGTAATCCCTTTCCCTCACCGCCATCCCACTACAACAACTATACATCACATAACCTGAAACTACTTGCTTTACTCAAGGAACGAGTCGGGGATCAAAACGCTGATCTCGGGATAGTGGACCAGCATGAGTTACTCTCAGATCAAACCAACGTACCTACATGGTCGCTGGCCCAGCTCGAGAAACCACGAGTAGACTGGATCCTTGAAGAAGGCCACTATAGCGTCTTCGGGGATAAGTGGTTTGTATGCATGCTGCTTTGCATTCAATATAGTGTCTGATTTTCTCCCAGGTGAAAGAGACTATCCCGTCTCTAGGTGAACTTGGGGGACATGAGCTCTACCCTCCTGACCCAAGTACAGGTGAGATAGTCTCCTCGATACTTTCGCTTTCCTGAAGTTGCACCCCCTAAGATCGACGGCCTGCGCTTCTTGCTGTCCTGAGGTCAATACTGGTCACGTACTCCAATCTGACAGATGCAATTCTTGCACCACCACCACCACCTTCATCCTTAGCACAGCCAGAATGGCAACGCCAGCTTGAGTGGATCACGATACTTGCCCAGAATCTTATGGCAGCTGCAAATGATCTACGGCCCGTTCAGGTCTTTACTCTCGCACTCTGACCCACGCGGTTGACTGATGTTCAGATAGGCTAGAGGAAATCTTGAACTCATGATGCAACGACAGCTGGAGCTGAGGCGCGAGGAAACGAAGAACATCCACTCGTGCGTGCCCCACTCTATGATTTCAATGTTATTGAATACGACAAGCTAGGCAATGTGATGCTATCGAGGCTCGGCTGTTAGAGCTACGTTCTTCGGCTCAGGAAATGGCGGGTTCAGATCAGAAGTTGACTGCGAAACCCAGCGGTTCTCAGGTAACTTCTCCTTGTGCACGTCAACGTGAAACTGATTTCATGTAGGTACAGACATCTACGATCAACGTGTCCCTTGAAGATATGTTGCGTTGGGCTGAAGAGGTCCCATAAAATTCGCAGGTTCTCTTCCGGCATGGTCGTGACACTTGCTTATGTTTGGCGTCGTTCTGTTGTGTGTATGGCCCACTAAACCACATGACGTGCGCTGGGGTAGCTACTAATGGGCCGGGTGGTGGTCGTATTCTGACGTTCATTGTTTTGTCCCTTGTTCACCATTATAAGTCTTGATACAGGTCGTATGCAACCCCACTTCTACGCGACATCCCCTAGACTATGAAGTGATCCCCGTTATGCCACTCACTCTTCGAACCTTCCAAATACATGCGCATGGTAGTGATGGTTATTTGCTATGTTACAGCTCATCTTTTTGCGAAGCTTGTCTGGTTATTCGTAACCTATATTTGACGTATGTGTATGTTATACTGAACACTTCCCAGATGAATATACATACGCAGCTGTGTCATCGCAAGGGGTACTAGCAGCTTCAAACGGTTGATCATTTTTTGGTACGGCACTTCGAAATAAATTTCTCGGATGACCACGACCCAAAACTCTTCCAAACAACTGCGCAGTTTTACGTTGTATTACAGCGACACTTGCCAAAATATTACGCTTCTTCCTACGGCAACCCTTGTCTCTGCTAGGTTATGGGGTGAGGAAAGTTGGAGGCGCACACATAACAACGCTGTGAAGTTTAGGGGTTTGCAAGGGGTCTGGCGCAAGTACATCTTGTTCGAACTTTATTGCCTCGCTGACTGCTCCCACCAGTATCAGCTCCTTTCTGTCATGAATCTGCACGCGATATCATTGAATTTGGAAGATGGCACATACAGGTTTTCCAAGCTCAAACGCGTGCGTGCCTGGTTTCGTATCATGATGCTGTTGAGTTAGAGAGGGTATTATCCGGTGGAGTGGAAGGTACTTTTTAATGTCGATTTTAAACCTGATGACCCACTGATGTATGTGGCAATGAGGAGCAACAGCGTATCGTCGGCCAGAATTAAGGTGGCGATCACAATATCTCGGTGGTAACCCTACATCTAGTTCCGAGCATCTGCCTGAAGTTGCACCGGTATACGACAATGCTGCCAAAGCTAGTAAGCTTCTTCTAGATGTTTGTCCAATGGCACAGACCCAACATGGGAACGAAATCACGATTGAAATTATCGATATTTCCTGTAAACAATGTAGTAAGTCTTGATCATATTAGCGTACGTAGTAACGTACGTACTTTGGTCTGAGCGACCCCCAAACGGGTGGCGGAAACTCACCAAACTTGATTAACTTTTCAAGTAGCGTCACCTTCGCGTTCATAGGTTTGTTCAAAAACAGAATCAATCAATACAATCAATACCCCTTTCTTCTTCTGCATTCATGTCCACTAGGCGCAGAATCGGCGTCAGCATCGCAACAACGGAGGCTGCAAGACGCCAACTCATGCAGCCAGTTGTTTGTTGGGAGAAAGTATGGACCGTTCCAGAAAATGCCGCTCCAAATTCTTCTGTGAAGATCTACAAGTGGGTGAAGACAGACAGAAAACAAGTAAGTAGTCTGATCTATTGATAGAGTGACTTCGAAATTCTAGCCAACCTTGAAGCAATTTAGTGACGATGAAGGAGAAGTGGACGAACCACTAGCGCCCCTTCCCGACGAACCTGAGGTAGTGGAAGGAGACGAAGAGATGGACCAGGACGAGCCAGTTGCCTCTGTAGCTCCCGATGCAGAAGTACCTGCGGTGGATACGGAGACGAACTCAGTTAATCAAGAAATCCCGTCAGAACCCCAAACCAAACCATCCTCGCCAACACCTCCTGCACTTTCGCTCCAAGCTACTGAACCTATATTGGTGACAGAGGAGGTTGTAGGCATGTTGGACGAGTCACTCAAAACTCTCGATGGCGATGTGGATATCGAAATCGGTGTACACGAGAACGCCAATCTTGAAGAAGTCGGAGACCTGGATATGTCAGTGCTCGGGCCTGATGGAACTACGTTTGAAGGCATTCATGACCTCAGTCAAATGGACAGCGGTGACGCATTATTGGGTGGACCTCTCATGGATCACACAGTTGACCCATTCGCCGTAAACCTGAATGACGATGGGTCTGGTGAGGGAGCAGCTCCATGACCCCCACTCTGATTGCACCAGGTATAACTCCGTGCAGTGATATATCATTCACCTTTTTTAAACTGACTCATTCTGTAGGTCACTACTTCATCAGTTGTAGTTGCTCGTGTTCAAACTGCTAGCTGCTTCACGTAGTCGGTTGTTCTCGACGCCAAAGACCTTGGAACCGTACTCCCATTCCCGAAATTGACGTAGTATCCGATGCTGTGCTGCTGCTGCTCATACAAGAGCAGTCGAAGTTTATATTCTTGCCATTCTTAGGAGGAGACTGCACTATGGACGTCGGTATTCGAAGCGGTGGAGTGTACTCTATCGTGCTTTCTGATCTTCGTAGACACTTAACCTTTACCCTTAAGCTAAGTTTGGATCTTCATGCTCATCAAATGCCCAAGCGCCCAAAGGCGGCCGCAGTTACTACAATATTCGATCATCAATCACCACATAAGTGACTAGCATCACCTAGCTAACATGGGGGACACATTATAATGCCTCATCCTCGCGAAGTATGCAACACCTATTTTTTGCTGTTACGAAGTTCGTGCTTGCTTCATATCGCGAGACCCCATCGCCAACGTTCGTACCGTTGGTGTTACTGCTCGTGATTCTCCGTATACACCAGTGGAGCCCGACTCACATTCACTGCAAGAATTAGTATCGTAGCTCATCTTTGGCTTATTACTCCTCCCCTCCTAATGTTCTATTAAGCTCATTGCGATAACTTAATGCATTTGGAGTCATGCGTGCTATCACAAACTTATGCACTATTGTAAAACTATGTAGATTTCCGACTCAGTCGTTGTCTCCAAACAACATGGGCTCAGATCACTTCTTCCCGTTTATATGGGCCATGACGTGGAGTGCTATATCGCACAACTCCCCTGCTGGGAGACTTGAAGTCCAATCTCCACGTCTGGACATGTTACTGCCTGTACTATTTTGTGTCCGGAAGCGACAGTCATGCTCATGGGTTCCAGCGAAAAGGAGGTTCATTTGGCCACTGCTGGTGCACATCAAGTACGATCCAAGAGGTGCTCGCGGAATCTCCCTAGTACTAGGGACTCCACTTGTCGTACTCACTCTTCCCTCTTTACATGTCAATCTACCCGCTCGAATTGATACATCGTTTGAAGTTTCGCCACTGGGCGTTGCCTGTGCTCCCAATTGTTCGCAAAGATCGACACCCAGCTCTTGGTGACAAGTTCATTGCCAAGACCAAGTAAATTAACTTCGCAAGCCCACCAAATTCCGTGGCCTGAAAGCGCGGTAGTGTTCAACAGTCAGGAGGAGGGAAGCTACATTCGAAGATATGTGCAAGGATATTCAGGGATCTGTCATCGGGATTGCGTTCGAGGAGGTCGTCCTTCAAGATCCGTCAAACCCTGGCGGATATCGCATGAGGTGTAATAGATTGACGCTCGTTCATCGCGAACAGAAAAATGAAGGTTGTCTAGCATTACAAGTAGAAACTGATACCATACACGTCCTTCTGTCTGAATAAGATCTTGCCGGCCATCGGTCTCGTAATCAAATTGCGTGGTAATGGAATTGGCAGCACGGCGCTGTGGTTTGACGGGCCACGGGAGTCAGCGAAGTTTGAGGTGGGGGGGGGGTTCGCAGTTTAAATCCGGATCTTGGTCTCGCACCATTGACCTGCCACTTCCTTTTCTGCCAAGGGAGGACTGCCGGGTTAGCGTAATAGGTGTGCTTGCTTTCTTGCTGGCGATCATAGGTGGAGGCTCGGTAGCCAGGTACCTGCCAGCACTAGTATTCGGATGTTAATGGCAGAATTGGAAGGACCGATCAAGATATTGTCATTGATGTTGCAGGGCCCGGAGAGAGGCAGAGCTTACTGCTCTAACCATTTCTGCAGTGCATTGAAAATAGTCATTTGGTCTTTCCTGCTTCTGTCTGCCTTCCCGTACTGCGTGTTTGTCGACAATCTATAGGGAAGCGCCGATGTCGTCTGCGTCCGCAGAAATATTGCTTGTCAATAATCAATGGATTGCAACGCACTGCGAAAGAGCTGACAGTCGATGACAAAAAGAGGGTTTTGTGGAGACACTTCACGGACGACACCCTACGAGACAGTATCTTCAGATGTGGATGGCAGGGTGCGTTTCGGCGGTGTATCGAGTAGATATTCGCCGTATAGGTGTTCATCTCCCGAAAGGAAGTGTGGGCGAGTCTGACATCTGGCAAGTAACGGATGACGTTGTGGTCCTCGAGTCGACGACACCCAAAAGTGCCACAGCTGCGGCGACAATCAGTCGTGTTTGGCTTTCATCAAGCTTTTATGTTGGACTTACTAAGTTACAACTTGTGCCAGTATACTCTGGTCATACAGCAAATTGAATTAATTGCTGATGAGTCTTGCACGATTTCTGTCAGAGGTTCGGTAGAATGTCGCACTGCAGCGGACACTTGCGTACACACTGATCAGGAGCACATTGTGCTTGTCGTTCCCCTAGAATGTCGAACAGGTGTTCAATGTCGTCCAGCATGTCAAAATTTGATGTTGAGTCGAATGTTGGCCGAGCGACCTACCTTTTAGGGTGCGAGCTTTAGTATACCATTTCAAGCTAAGCTTCTTGTTCTCATCATATAAAACTTGCCCGCAGCAATCACGCAGTCTTTCAAGGACTCACTCAACAACCATCATCATCGCCTATATACCATGGGGAACACCCTACAATCCCTCATCCTCGCCGAAAGACCCACCCTGATCTTTGGGGTTAGCGAGTTTATACTCGCATCGCTATCGTTAACTCCGACCCCAACATTTGTACCGTTGGTGCTCCTCCTGACCATTCTGCGCGTCCATGGGATGCGCATCTCCTGCCGAAGCACCCGAGTCTTGGAGCTCATGTGCTCTTGGGTAGCTGTTACGGCTGGCGCTTCATTAGCGCATTACTCCTCCGCAGCGGGTGCCCTGTCAAGTTCAACACAGTCGTTTGCTGCGATTGCGGTAATGTCTGCAATCACATACGTATTGGCAATTGTACCATTTTATGTAGATATCCGATTACATCGGAAACTTCCAACTGTCTGGGCTCAGGTTACATTTTTACCTGTTATATGGGCGACGACGTGGGCTCTTGTATCCCACCTCTCCCCCGTGGGGAGACTCCTAAATTGGAGTCCAGTTTCCTCTTCCCATCCGTTTGGTTGGCTGCTACCCTATACAGGGCCAATGGGCATCGACTGGGCCGTCGGTGCCTGTGCGGCTCTGTCTTCGGAAGTTGCAACGGCCTGGCTAATGAGCACCGACAATGATGAGCAGCCGGATCACCTGTCTACTTCGTCCGGTGAAGCGCGTTCCAACAGGCGCTCCCGGAGTCTTCTCGCTTTAGGAACACTCCTTGTCACACTCACCCTTCCATCCTTACATGTCAGTCTGCCGGCCCGAACTGATACAGTCTTCGATACTTCGCCACTGGGTGTTGCCTGCGCCCTCCCACTCGTTTACAAAAATCAACAACCAACTCTCGCCGACTTCATTACTGAGACCAAAAAATTAACTTCGCAGGCCAAGGTAATTCTATGGCCTGAAAGTGCGGTAGAGTTCAGTAGTCAGGGGGAGAGGGAAGCCGCGTTCGAAGAGTTGCGCAAGGATATCCAAAAATCTGTTATCGGAGTAGCCTTCGAGGAATTCGTGCCCCAAGATCCGTCAAACCCCAGATCTCGCATGCGACGTAACGGGCTTGCCCTTGTCCATGAAGGACAGAAGAAAGGCGAGGAAGTTGTACAATATTACAAAAGGAACCTCGTTCCGTGTACGTCCTTCTATGTGATGATGACCTTGCCCAGTGTCTGACAGTCAGATAGTTACAGAATCCTTCTCGGCAATCCCTTCAACTGAGCCTCCAGCCATATACAACTTCGAGCTTGGCCCTCCAAAATGGGTAACAAAACCCGAATGGTCCTCGACGCCTAATCATACCCGCCCGGTTACTATCACATCGTCTATCTGCCTTGATTTCGCGTTCTCGTCGGCGTTTAGTTCGCTTGAATCTAGACCAGCTTTGATCCTGGCACCGGCTCGCACGTGGGACTCCACCGTCAGTCTCGCGATGTGGGAGCAGGCCAAGACGCGTGCAAACGAAATCGGGAGCATGGTGTTGTGGTGTGACGGAGGGGCAACGGGAGTCAGCGGCGTTGGAGGTGGAGGCATTTCGGAGATCACGCAACATGGCTCCGGATCGTGGACTCGTACCATCGGCTTGCAGTTTCCCTTCGACCAAAGGAGGACTGTCTATGCCGTGATTGGAGACTTTGGTGTGCTCGTTTTGTTAGTCGCAATCATGGGAGGGAGCTCGGTTGTTTGGCATCTGCCGGCACTTTCCGGTAGCCTCTCCGGTAGCCGTTCGGTCTTGCAAGCAGTGCCGTTCTTGCGGCGTCTCCTCCCTGGTAGACGGAGGGATCAAGAGAGTCTGATTGATGTCGCAGTGCCGGGTGAGAGGCAGAGCCTACTGCACTAATCTCCCCTGGAGTGTCGTGAATGACAACTCGTTTTTTTGTTTGATTTCTTGTTCGGCTTGCCCCGTGTACTTATAGCTACCAGCGTCTGTCATTCTGCTTGATCACACGAACACAATTCTTTATATCAGCTGATTGCTTTCCTCACTCAGATGAAACAATGAAAATGATTGATGTCTCGGAGCTGAATCAGGAGATGCCCACAGCAAGGGACAATCATGATACTATTTCACCCGTTCTGGTCCTAATTACTCCTTGTATACCTTTCTCGCTTGCAGTGACGTCCATCCGATCAGCGCAGCACACAATACCGAGGTCTCTGCCGGCCTGGGTAAGGCCTTCAATTTTGAATCGGATGTTTTGGGACTTGCTTCATTCTCCGACTTCGCCTGGAGTCACACGTTGCTAGATCTCCGCAGCTGTAAGGCGTGCCTGCAAAGCATCTACAGGGGTCATCCAATACGAGAAAGTCGCGCGCTCCATTTGTAAGAAGGGTTTCTGATATTGTAGATATGATCCGGTTCCCGGACGTCTCATTGGGCCCGAGCATGTGTAAAGGCGATGCTGACTTCGAATATTCCGACTTATAGAAAACCCTGAGCTTGCCAAGAGCGAGTGGACGATGTAGTGCACGATCACGAAGCCGCTGTAATCGTCACGCGACGTCCTGACGACATGAAACCGGGTTTCCGCGGTTTCGTAGTACGCAGTGCCGTTGTTGCAGATGCTCGGAGGAGCAGAGGGGCTGGTGAAGAAGGTGTACGTGACAATAATGTCCGCTCAAGCTGACATGTGAGCTCATCTCCGATGGACATATGACATGTTGGAGCTACTCGGACATTGAAATAGTCGAGTTGGGGTTTAGATGGGGATCTCTATGAATAATACATGATATCAGAAGTTGAAAACGCTGCTTTGCTCTGATCGAGGAGCCTGAATGCCATCACGATGCTAGAGCCAGATTGGTCGAAGCAGTCTGAGACCGCAAATACTGCGTATCTGATCAGAACAGAACATATAAGAAGATGGTTTCTTTTTGTATCATGGCGGACTTACCGCCAGAGAACTCGAGTTCAGCGTCACCTAATGCATTGGACTACTGAATAATCATTTCTGGCTTAACATGGATGACATTCATGATACCACGTACTAGTAATTTACACCACGATCTACTGCATGATGAAACCCGACCGTTTGCCTTGTGATACTAGGAGAAAACGTTATCAATGCCAGTGCGTTATCAGTATGAGAATCATGATGGTGCTGATAGCCAGTGATAATAATGAATGCGAGGCAAGCGGTTGTAATGCTTCTATCAGCATGCGCAGCTCAACTCCAAAGGTTGTATAGGAAGAAAACGACTCGAAGCCCTGGGTGGTTTGAGCGTGTTTTTCCTGATCAAAAGGCATCATTGCTGGCAGCAATGCCCCATGCTTTGATTAATCTGTATGTAAGTGCCAGAATGAAAATAACAAACCTATTTTGAGAATCGAGGCAGTACATGGGTGGTTACGTAATCTAGTGTTCAAGGCTTATGTAATATAATTGATACCGAGTGCCGATCACATACTATGGCCTCGAGGCAGGTCAGCGGAAAACTAACAAGTTTTACAGAAAACACGAGGACAAGGACCGGTAAGTAATTGAACCAGATGTAGCTTCTCTTTTGCACCTCCTAGTCGTCAGGATTCCACGTTACAATCACGCTGACACAGCGCCTGATTTTCTTCAAAGGTCACTCCTCCCGGCTTTATTCTCTTCTCCTTACAAGTCCATATCACAAGGACTTGGAGCAGATACAACGTCGCCATCAACTTACTTCCAGTCGAGACTACCTCGCGGCCTTCGAGGGTCTTTGCGCAGCTCGGCTCAGACTCTTGATCCAACTCGTTTACTCTCCCGCACTTTCAAAGGGCGAGGTAACCAAGGTCTCTTTTCAAAGAAGCACACAGAGACTACCCCAGAGCAGGAGCAGCAACCACAGGGTGAAGACCTCGAGGAATTTGAACTTGTAAATCGAGAAGATCTTCCAATTCATCTCGACGACGAGTCTCTAGCTCGTCCTAATCCAGAACCTTCCACTGGGGAAACGTGCAATAAGCCCTCCTCTGACCCATCCACCCCTCCTAAACAACCAGCACATTCACGTACCAAATCCGCTTTATATCGCCTTAAAAACTTATCTAAGGCGTCCCTTCACTTGTCGGCTTTCAATTCCGGTCGGCAAACAGTCCAGTCCAATCGGGCAGCGGAAGTCTCCGACATCTATCTTGCATTCCCAAGACCCCCAACTCATATACCTACTCCGATCGCTTCGGCGTACGCAACATCCTCACTTGTGAGCTCGACACTTGTCACTGCCAATCAGGAACTCGACGACACTTGCTCTACCCTTCGTGTCTCCCCTCCATTTACAGACGAGTTCATTCTTCGCGGTCCTCCTCTCGTTGACTCACCTTCCGACCTTGACGCAAATCCAGAACTTTCTAGCACTCCAACTCAGACATCCGGACCATTTACGTCTGGTATCGCGCTTGACTTTGACGTCAGAAGCAGTCGTAAAGATACCGGCTCATTGAAGCGCTTCGGGTCTTTATCAAAGTTATTGCACGGTCCTTTCAACTCTCGCACTTCAGACGTTTCGTCCGGTGATACCATTAGAAGTAGGAAGAGAGCATCAAGCAAAGCAACCTCACTATCCCTCTCTGTTCAGTCTGCATTCATAGAACCCTTTCATTCTTCCCCTTCGAATCTTGTCATTGAGCCTGCAGCTGAGAACTCTTCAAACCCTTCTGAGGCCGCACTTGTCATTTTAGCTCGCAAGGCAGCTATAACAGGTGAATCATCGTCACCAGCACCCCTTCCAATCCCACCGCCTGCCAGTGACGCCTTACATCCAGAGCAGGTCGCGACACCGTCTCCTTCCGTTATCAATCACGCGTGTGTTGATCCATCGGAGTTTACTGCCTCACCATCACCATTCACTACCAACTCACTTCTCAGCCCATCATCACGTACATCATTCATTCCACCATCCCCTTCTTGGCTCAGTCGAAACGTACAGAACCGTGATCTATTCGACTATCGCACCATCTTTCCACCTTCGAGGATATCTCTCCTGACAGACTCGGAGCACTTAAAAATTCCGGAGATCAGCACATATTTTACTTCTGCACTTTTTGCTCCCGACTCCCCTAGACCTTTACCCGTTCCGATACCTCTCCTTCCGGTTCCCCCACCACAGCCTCTTTACGCTCCCGCATCACCTTATAAGCCTGTTCTTCAGCGAGTAGTCACCGATATTTATTTGGAGACACCTGAAGTAGATCGGGACTCACTTGCAACTCCGCGTTCCATTGCAGAATCCTCTTCCAGCGATTCCGGCACTTCCAGCATAGTATCAAGTTCTGCTTTCGTATCGGCGCAACCCTCGCCTTCCGCGGCATTATACCATCGATTATCGACGATCAGCCGTATCAGTGCAGAGCGTCATCGCCAATCAATCGCTGCCCGGAAGACTCGCCTGAGTAGCCCTGGTTCTAGACGTTTGTCATCCAAGGAGAATAGACAGTCTTTGAATCCTCTGTTCAAGGCAAGAAATGTTTCTTATTTCCTCTTAGGCATTCCGTTGATTCCGATCACAGGAGTTATCTCAATCATCGTCTCCCCGAAAACATTTTTCACCCTCATCTAACACTCTCAATCTCAGCGTCCCCACTTCTCTTTCCCCACTTCCATCGTATGTCCACGTCATACGCCTGAAACGCTTTGGCTGATCTTCTGATAAAGCGAGAACTCTTTCAATTTACACGCTATCTTCACCCCTTCCTCTCAAGCACAACACTCTGCTCCACCTGATTCCATACCTTTACCAAAGGATCTCGCCACACTACTCGAAACTTTACGTCTTGAAACCAGCCCTCCTCCTAATCGTCGAATAATGGATTACACAGCGAAGAACGCTGAGCACGTAGATTTTGGTGGAGAAGTGGACTATTCTGGACACCAGTGGTTTCAGGAGCCGCCTCCAAGGCCAGAGGTATGTCCTTAGCATCACCACCACCGCCCAAGTCGGACACTAACGCCTCATGCAGCCCCCGCCTGTGGTCGAACCATACATCCCAGAACAAAGCGTCATCATGCAAAACGAAGCATTCGGCTTTGCACTGGGGGCAGCACCTAACGTTCTCTACGGTCGTTATAAGCAATACGGCCAAGTAAGGCTCCTTCCCTTCCAAACCCCGACCTAGTACTGATGCACAAGAACAGCTAGGCGTACTAGCGTGGTGTTCCGAATTCGGAGAACTGATCGACAGTCTGAAAGAGCTCGGGTTCCGAGGCAACATGTTCGTCACAACACGCACACAAGCTCTCCGCACCTGCGAAGAGATCCTCAAACTCAAACTCGACATCGAGATGCAGATTATCTTGATGTACCTCTCATCGCAAGTCGCGCGGTTACGTCGCTTCCTCGATGGAGAACGCCAATGGGACGATTACCCCGTGCCCAAGTTCCCGCTGGACTATCGGCAGTATGGCCCCTCGTGATGAAACTGTGAACTCTGTACACTTTTCTATTGCTTTACTTACTTTTACTTACTTTTGATGGTTTTGGATTGTGGCATTTGTTGGTTCGGCTCATGTGCATAACGTTCACATCAAGCTCTCATAATCGCACTTTGCATATCTCCTGTATCGGGCTCAAAGCGAATTGTACTTATAGCGAAATTCAATCATTTTCATTCTTTTCAAAGAGTGAGGGGAATCATGATTGCAAATAGTAGTCGAAGCATTGCGCTCAATTAATCGAGCTGGTACATAAAATGTTTCCAGTCCAAATCAATAACAAATGAGTAGCGAGACAGTGAATCGTAAAAGCGTCCACCTAATCACAAAGTCCCGAGGGAACTGAAGAAAGAAAGAAAAACAAATTGCGGTATGAATTAGTACTTGTATCTGAACGTTGAAATGTGTGATCGTGAGCGGTGTGGTATATCAATGTGAGAGCATGGGTGGGTAAGTTACTTGTTGTTCGTCCAATAATCCGAGGAAGCTCCACTGCCTCGATCTGCAAGCGTTGACAAGTGCGCGGGTTGATAGGATGATTCACGTGGGGGACGGGGTAGAGGGTTCTGGCGAGACGGGGAATCTGCCGGAGACTCCGTAGAAGGGAACGTGAAAGAGTTGGGGAGAGATCGGTAAACAGACTGGTGGGAAGCCTGATGAAGCATCTGTCCATACGGAGACGAGGCAGTATAGATAATTGGGGGAGGCGCAGAAGGCATGTTGGCATAAAACACGCTCGCGGGCATAGGATGTGCTTGGAGCGGCTGAACAAGGTATGACGTGTGACTCGAACCGTGCCCAGGGGCATCTACTCTGAACTCTCCGTTGATCTGCGGTGAATCGCGACTGGACGGTGAGGCAATCACGTTGGACTCCTGGTGATTCATGCTTCTACCCTTCCATAAGCGATCCATTTCCCATGCCTCGCGTGCGCGAAGGGCATTGATATCTGCAGCAGATGGGAGTTCGGAGGTTGGACGGTTTGAATTTGAGGGCAGGCGTTCGACACGCGCGATACCAGAAATAGGACTCGGACCAGGTCGGATGGGCTTTGGGTGGTGCGAGTCGCGTGGCCGGTCATCGCTCTTGCGCTGACGAGGTGGCTCGCCTTGAAGCGTAAACACCATCGGCTGATTAACGCTCGTACGGGAGGTGGTGTCAAGACTACGCGCTCGCGAAGGACGTCCCGAGAGGGAGCTGGAGTCGGCTGTTTCTGGTTTCGTCCGTTTCGTTCGACCTTGACTACTACTACCCGCACGTCCCTGGTTCTCGACAGCGTCCTGAACAGTTTTATCCTGCCTTCGCTGATCCCTCCTGCTGCTCTCGCGATCCTTCATCGAGGACCGCGACGACGGCTTTTCGACCCTCTCGCTCTCACGGTAATTCGTTGAAGACCGCGACGATGGCTTCTCTACCCTTTCGACCCTCTCGCTTTCACGGTAATTCGTTGAAGACCGCGACGACGGCTTCTCTACCCTTTCCACCCTCTCGCTCTTCTCTACAGGCTTCTCCTTTGTCCGCCTCCGGCGAGGAACGTCAGAAGAATTGACAACAGTCCATTGCTCACCCGCAGCAGTGATGGTATTATCAGACGATAAAACCTTATCAGACGGGTTCCGCATCAACTTGAACGTCTCGGTCTTCCGGCTCGTTGTGGAGTTTGACTTGGCCACGCGTACTTCCCCATCGCCCTTTTTGACGGGAGAGTTCTCCCGTGAGGGTGCCTTGCTCGGTACCTTCTCGATTTGAGGCAATTCAAGTGGAAGGTCTGGGTGTAATTCGTCGGGGATATGTGGCGTAGGCGGGTTGACCAGGACTGATGCCCTGGACAAGGGCGAATCATCCAACGTTGATACGATGGCGGTGGTAGCGATGGAGTAAGCATGGAATGTTTTGACCTCCGGGGGTGCCACTGGCGAGGTCAACAAGGAAGGCGTTCCCATTGACAACGAGGGAATAGACGGGGAGCGGTAATAGGTGGATGGCGGTGGTAGTGACTGGACGCTTGCAGGAGAGCGAACTGCGTCAGGAACAGAGGTTGAAGGTGCGTGCGCGGGGCTTTTGTGTTTGACAGGCGATGTCTTGCCACTGGGATGAACCACCGACTCCCTGCTCGGGTTCCTATCGTGACGTTGCTGTACGGGCTGTAGTAGCGGTGAAACATCTATACGAGGCAGGTCCTCAGGCAGCAATGCAAGGCTTTGCCTAATCGGAGTAGTCCTTCCAGAACTCGGCGAATCTGGGTTTGCTATCGTTAACCGTCCGGGCGAAAATGGCACATCCAAGGAGATTGACGAGCGATGGTCGGGTATCTCGCGCTCCAATTCCGTCGAAGGACCCAGTCCATTCGTTGTATGCAAGTCGATATCTATCCGTGGCGGCGGTACGCGCTTGGATGGATCCGAGTGCTTTTTCTCCATTGACGGCTTCTCTGGAGAAGGCTGTCGTTGGGAGAAAAAGGAGCGGCGAGGCTCAGAAGGCGCAGCACCTTCATCCTCTGCTCGTTCGCTGATAGTAGGTCCCACGTCTTGAGTAGACTTGGTCAACATGCTGAACTTCCTCACCAGTCGACCTAGAACACTTGTTCGTCGTTCCTTCTTTGAAGAATGCGTTGATAGAGCTACAGTGGATACATTAGGCACGGAGGTGGGAAGGAGAGTGGAGTGACGACGCGCAGATGTATCCGGCACTTGCAACGAATCCTGTCCACCAAACAGGTTGCCCAACACGGGTTTTCGGCGTTTACTGAGTTTACGGGTGATGTTCGGGTCAGATGTTTGTGTGTGTAGTGCGGATGTAGACTGAGACAATGGAGATGGGGTGACTGTCTTACGACGAGTCGGTGCAGTATTCATGCTTGACAAACGAGAGCGAGAGCGAGCCTGAAGAGAGAGATAAGGTTGAATGAAATTACGAGAGTAGAAGCCACTTGCCTCGGGGGAGTCAACTGAGACCGGACTTATATTTGTGCCCGTGTCGTACGGGGACTGGTGATGCCAGTGAGTGCCCCAGGGGTCAGAGGCGTCGAGCAAATCGGCGTTGTCCTGTGATTTTTTTCTACTGCGAGGTTTACCGCCTGATTCTGGGATACGAATCTGAGAGGAAGAGGGAGTTTGAAGGGAGGTGCCTGAGGGAGTGCGGCTCGGGCCAGGCAAGCGAATAGAGTCCTCTGAACGGTCGTTGAGAGTAGAAGCCATTGGTGGAAATGAGGGAGAAAAGACGGACGGAGGACGATTACCAGGATTGAGCTGAGCAGGGGGAATAAGGTGGTAGTTCTTGTACCACTTGGGACCTGTTGGATTATGCAAAGGATATTTTATCCTGTAGGATGATGTGTTTGCAGCAGCCATGTCGTTCTCTTTCTTGAACCAAGCTGGTAGTTCACCCAAAGGATCTGGTATTATTGAACGAGAGACGAGAGTAGAAAAATCGTGGTCTTCTTCTGAAGTGTCGTTTGCGAGTTTTGAGTCCATAGAGACTAGAGATTGAGACGATTGTAGGTCCAGGTGTTTAAGTGCAGGTCCAGCGGCTGTAGCTGCTGCCAAGACAGCTGCGGTGGTCTTCTTTGTGGATTTTCTATTCCATAAAGACCTTCCTGATGTATTTTTTGAAGATCTTCTTGAAAGTTTACGCTGTGGTTGGGATTGTTCTTCCATGAACTCTTCATGAGGGTTTGTTGCAACTAGACAACGGTCAAACACGCCGACGCCTTGACTCTAGTGGTAAAAGGGAAAATAAATTAGCGATCTCGTAACACGGGAGAACAAAGAGAACCGTGAGCCGGTCAGACCTGACGACTTGGGTCCTCTCAGTGAGAGTATTGTACCTCTTCAAATGGTTCAAGAACACTTGAAAATACTGGATTTCTGTAATTCGCCATGATATGATAGACTGAGTCTTGTCACTACTCCACTTCAACCGGGGTCCTTATATCATCCTTTCATCTTTGCGATGAGCACGCAGATCTTAATTCTTGGCAGCGGGGGCAGAGAACATGCTCTAGCATGGAAACTTGCGCAGTCCTCTAGCGTAAAACACATATTCGTATGTCCCGGTAATCCAGGATCAGCTAAAAATCAAAAAACTTCAAATCTTAATCTTCCGCTCATCCATCCTTACAAAGATATCGTAGAGTTTGCTGTAAACAACAAGGTATTTCTCTATTTACTTCATCTGATATCAGTTCTCATCCAACTAGATCAATATCGTAGTACCCGGTCCAGAGGATCCTCTTGTTCTTGGCGTAGAAAAATGCTTTCGTGACGGTCATTATTCCCCCCATCATCGCCTTGCATCTACTTATCTTTCATCCAGTTGGCATACCCGTATTCGGTCCCACACAGCTAGCAGCTAGGATGGAAGGCTCCAAAGCCTTCTCCAAGGCGTTTATGCACCGTCATGCTATACCTACCGCTAAATTTAGATCATTTTCTTCTTCTCAGCTTCAGGACGCCACTAACTACGTTCAAACATGTGGTCACCCTGTCGTTTTAAAAGCCAGTGGCCTTGCAGGCGGAAAGGGCGTCCTCATCCCCTCCTCTACTAATGAGGCTCTCCAAGGTCTGCGATCCATCATGGTAGACAATGCCTTTGGATCGGCAGGTTTGTTCCTAGTGTTTCTTTGCCTATAGATATACTCATACCATTTCGTAGGCGATGAGATCGTGATCGAGGAACTTCTCGAAGGTCCCGAGATCTCTGTGCTCGCGTTTTCTGATGGGTACACTATTGTACCCTTACCAGCTGCACAAGATCACAAGCGTATTGGTGAGGGGGACACCGGCCTCAATACAGGTGGCATGGGCGCCTATGCCCCTGCCCCTGTCGCAACACCTGCGATCATGGATCGTATCATGACGGAGTCTCTACGTCCCACGATCGACGGCATGCGGAAAGAAGGTATATCCCATTTCTTTTCTAGCCCGTCTCCCGCTCACCTTCCGCAGGATTCCCCTTCGTCGGCCTCCTCTTCACAGGCTTCATGCTCACGGCCGACGGACCAAAGGTCCTAGAATACAACGTGCGTTTCGGGGACCCCGAAACCGAGGCACTCATGATGCTCCTGAGCGACGATGTAGATCTCGCTGCAGTCCTTATCGTGCGTCCGTCCATCATCAGCTTTTCCGAGAGGCTGTTGATTCCCCTATCAAACAGGCGTGTGCAGAACACCATCTCGATTCAGTCCAGATCAACACGCGTTCTGGCTTCTCAGTCTCTGTTATCCTCGTTTCGGGAGGATATCCCGAGAGCTATGCCAAGGGGAAGCCAATCCAAGTGGGCGAGGTCCCGTCTGGTATAGCCTTTTCTATTCGCTGATCTTGGGCGATCGATTAACCTTTTATGTCAGATGTGGTGGTGTTCCATTGCGGAACATCGATGAGCGGAAATGATCTGGTCACATCAGGTGGCCGGGTCATGGCAGTAACATGCTCCGCACCAACCCTGGAACAAGCTCTTGCGCAAGTTTACGCGGCTGTCGACAAAATCTCATTCGAGGGCAAGTTCTACAGGCGAGACATCGCACACAGGCAAGCACCTCATCCATCGGATCATAACTAAAGCTGACAGATCGTAGAGCACTGACAGCATCAAGTCAAGCTCCATCAAACAGCCTGACATATGCGCAGGCCGGAGTCTCGGTAGATGCCGGAAACACACTCGTAGAAACCATCAAGCCATACGTGCGCGCCACTAAGCGCTCCGGCGCTGATGTGGAAATAGGGGGTTTTGGAGGTATTTTTGACCTCAAAGCAACAGGGTACAAAGATCCCGTGCTGGTCAGCGGGACAGACGGCGTGGGTACGAAACTTCGTATTGCTGTCGATGCCGGTATCCACCATATGGTCGGTGAGTGGGTCACATCTGACCCGCTAATCAAATATGACAACTCCATGCCCAGGAATCGACCTCGTTGCGATGTCAGTCAACGACCTGCTTGTGCAGGGCGCCGAGCCGCTTTATTTCCTCGATTATTACGGATGCAGCAAACTAAACGTCGCTACTGCCGCGGACGTCGTAAAGGGTATCGCACAGGGCTGCCAACAAGCCGGCTGTGCCTTGATCGGTGGTGAAACGGCAGAGATGCCAGGGATGTACCAAGACGGTGAGAGCGTTCTCCGCCCACAGAATCCACCCTTCATTATAACAAAACAAACAAACAGGCGATTACGACCTCGCAGGCTTCGCGGTCGGCGCAGTCGAACGTAGTTCGATCCTCCCTCGGGCAGATATCATGCCAGGAGACGTCCTCCTCGGAATTGCATCTTCTGGGATCCACTCGAATGGGTTCTCGCTCGTTCGAAAAGTCATCGAGATGACAGGCCTGTCATATTCCTCGGCATGTCCGTGGGACGATCAAAAGACTCTCGCCCTCAGTCTTCTGGAGCCGACTAGGATATACGTCAAGCAAGTTCTCCCAGCTGTACACCAAGGATTTCTAAAAGGCATGTCTCACATCACGGGGGGTGGCTTTATCGAGAACATCCCGCGGGTGCTGCCAAAAGGAATGGGCGCGTTCATCGATGCGTCGACTTGGCAGCTCCCCCCTGTGTTCCGGTTCCTGATGCAGCGTGGGGGAATCGCCCCTTTGGAAATGGCTCGTACGTTCAATAATGGTATCGGGTTGGTGCTTATTGTGGGGCGAGAGGATGTGGATAGGGCTGTGCAGCTCTTGCGGGGGGCTGCTGACGCTGTCGTTTATCGAATTGGTGAGGTGACGGATAAAAGTGGGGTTGAGATGAGGAATTTGGAGTGTTGGAGCCCTCAATAGCAGAATCCTTGGTTATATGTATCGCTGAAGGCATAGCAGGAACAAGTGGAGTTTAACAACTTGTCTAAATATCAGTAAGTCGTCTGCCTTTTACGTTGAAGCTACGTTGAAGCACATTAAGCCACATTCTCGATAAACGAGACGCGAAAGTGACTTGTATTTGCTTTCGCGGAACGGTGTCTCGATCATAGTTACAGTATGCATGAAAACATTGCGATATTGATACTGAATGTGAGCAAGGCATGAGATGAGATGGGAGAGGGTGTCAGTGCCACAGTAAATGTAAATAGTATGTGTACCCCAGCAGGCAGATCAACACCAGTAGATAAAGAGCGCAATGAGAGAGAAAAAAACACTCTTCTAGATATCAAGGGTACCAAGTGAAAAAACTGTAATGCTGTATTGACCAGACGAAAAAAAAAGACAAGTGTGAAATCATGGCAATGGATAATGTGTATGCGGAAAAGATCCAGAAACAGAAGGCAAAAAGATATGGTAGCAAGGATAAATAAATGGAGTCGGATGAATGAACCAAGAAATATCATATTAAAGTAGAGCCCAAACCCGATGATGACATAGATGTAAAGATAAGTCCCTCTTACGCAGAGACAGACACCTCCTTTGCAACTTCAGGAGTGGTACCCGTGGCTGCAGCTGCGAAGGAGAGGGGCAACTTGGCGGGGGGTGGGACAGAAGCAGGCGTACCATTAGGTTGTACGCCATTGACCCAACCAGGTTTCGATTCCTAAGAATCAATCAGTCCAGTACACACAAAAATACTGCAAATAAAACTTACAGCCTGGTTTTTCACAGAATTCTGTTCTGGAGATGCAGCACGAGTGGCTGGGTCTTTTGCTGTTTCTTTGCGGGCAGGCGCAGGCGCTTGAAGCACTTGTGCTGCCGTCGGACCGCATGACCCATTGACGGAGCTTCTCGACGAATTCGTCGAACCACCAAGTACAGGGAACTCATCTGCATTGGGAACCCTCTGCTTTAGGGCACTTTTTTTCTCCGCTCGAGGTGGACCATTGGACTTCGTCCCCCTCGAGCGGCTGCCGTCCGTCGATTGAGATCGGCTAGAAGCTGCGGTGCCGTTCACGCGAGGCTGGGCATCCTGTAAACCAAACATGTAAACCAATCAGAGCACATCTTGGAATTAGAAGGATGATCGTACTTCTCGGACGTTCAAGTTGGCCATTTTTTCCTCAATCGTAGGGATACCGTTCGGTCCATTCCGCGCGTTATCCCTTGGACGTGGCCCCCGCCCATTAAAATGAGGGGGGTGAGTATTCGTAACGTCAGGAAGAACATGAGGGAAACGACAGTCATCACTGAATGTTTGTATTAGAAATAAAGCGATAAATAGTGAAATCAAAATGAACTCGCCCATTTCTGCACCTGCCTGCAGGGTAAAAGAGGCAAGCTGGTTTACGACTTCCGCCGAAGGATCCCCGCCTCATACTACCCCGGCGATTGTGATTTACGCCCTGGCGGAACACTGGACCGTGGCCAAAGCCCTCAGTATGAGGTGGCTTTGGCCCACCATTAGCTTCATTGAATCCATGATGGTGTTGGTGGTGCGGGCCGTGAGATTGATATGGTGCAGGATCTTGACGAACAGCAAATGGAGGTGCAGAAATCGGCCCATTCGGATATACTGTCTGCGGAGATTGCGGACCTGGTGCACTAGGTGGTTGGTGGGGAGGCGGAAGCGAAGGGATAGAAAGTGGAAGAGGTACATGAGATGGTGGTGGGTACGATGGTGATACAGGCGATACAGCACCATATGGTACCGGTGCGGGTCCAGCAGAAGGGCTGAACGGAACCTGGACAGGCGATATCGCTTCTGAACCAGATCTGGTGTGAACTATCGGTGGGTGTGGGGGAGTATGAACGGGACCTGCAGTAGGCGATGCGGGGTTGATATGAGCAGGGACCGAACTTGGTGGGTGATATGCAGGTGGGGGTACAGCGTAATAATTAGGGGCATAAGGTTGTTGAGTCATTGGATCGTAAGGAGCGGGATATTGTGCAGGGGGCGGCGGCGGAGCGGAATAATACGGGCCAGCTTGAGGATGCGCAAAGAGACAAGAAGAACCGTAACGACAAGCAGGGAAGTATCTGCAAGGAATGAAACGTGCCACTTCCGGCGGAGGAAGGTTTCCAAAACCTCCGTTTTCACCCATTTGCATGGGGGGCTGCGGATAATACGCAGGAGAGCCATCGGGCAATGTCGGCATAGGGGGTACGCCTGGGTAATAAGCATAAGGTCCAGCGGGGACAGGATAGTAGGGTTTCGCAGGATTAACCAGCGAATCTTGGGTGTAGCCTTGTTCTTGGGCGGGTACACCATTTGGCGCAGGCTTGTTTTGGGCATTATTGAACAGCTCCAAGATCGCAGCATCAGATGTGTACATTTCTGGCCGGCCATGCACAGATGTAAAAGAAGGATCGGCACCTGATCACACAAACGATGAGATAATCGCAATTTGACGCGTGAATTATATTACCTCGGTCGAGTAGCACCTTCACCACATCAACATGTCCGTTCTTGACTGCTTCGATGAGGGGGGTGGACCCGGTGTGATCTATAAGAGAATTCCAGGTGGAGACAAAGGAATTGATATTAGGTTTCTACGAGCGTGGCAGTATAAAATTAAAAATGCGAGCAACACACCTCTGATCTCGATATCGACCGAAGATGCATCATTGAGTATGCCAAGGACTGTTTCGAGGTTTCCCTCAGAGCAAGCGGTCCAGAGCTGTGAGACCATATCGCAAAGCCTATAGTGAATCTAATGGATGAAGAAAAAGAACAAATAGGGCTACGCAGAATGAACCGAGGGCAGATCTGAGAAACTGAGCGAAAGGAAGAAAAGATAGCTTAGACACGTCGACCTCAGCTTTGGCTGAAATCGGCTTTCGGAGTGCGCGCCCCTACAAAAAATGTAAAAAAATGCGTGTGAAAATACTGACTTGGATACGCTTACGTAATTTAAAATTAATATATTATTAATATGACGTGAGGAAATCCTGCCGGTTCACCCGATCTATCGTAGGACCACTTCACGCCAGGTTCGCGAAAGACTTGGCTACAATCAATAAAATATTAGGATAGTCAATAGTCTCCCGCGTGGCCTACGTATGCACGTCTACATCGGCACGAGGGCCATTAATTTAGGCACCGGGTGTAACGTTCCTTTTCAAGAAGACATGTTATCAAGTTACGATCACATGCCATGCTGCGCGGAAACGGGAGCCTTGCTCGAGACTTTCAATAATCACTTGAACTATGTATATGAAAAGGTTCATGCGTCCAATCCGAGCTTCTGCATTAACCTCTTGGCAGGTTCCCCTGCTTTCTCCGGCAGGTCTAGTTCACGCGACGGCGGGCGGCACATCAACTCTTGTATACCTTCATGTAAGTCTTTTCCTGCACGAGACATTCAGATTAGGCATATCAGGCTTCATCTGCGCCCACCTTCATAGAGAAGAGCATATATCTGTCGTTACAATCGGGCAAGCGAGATAGTAAGATAAAGCAAAGATAGGGTAGACTGCATCACGCACCCCATTGGCAAGAGGCGCAGACACTTGCATCTCATCGATGATCTTCTTCAATCCCTTCACTGTTGTCACTCCCTCAGCTACACTACCAATTGTCTTGATAATATCTTCCAGCGGCTCTCCTTTACCCAGTCGATAACCCACGGTGTAGTTACGACTGGTCGGCGAACTACACGTAAGAAACAAGTCTCCTACACCGGCGAGCCCTAAGAACGTCAATGGTGACGCTCCATACGCAGTTCCGATTCGCGTCATTTCGGCGAGGCCGCGAGTAATAAGACCTTGCCATTCAGCTATAAGTAAGCGTCTGATTCTGATTCGAAACATGTAGCAAACCCACCGGCTCTCGTGTTATTCTCGAATCCGAGTCCATCGGCGAGGCCTGTGGCGATAGCGTAAACGTTTTTAAGGGCGCCTGCAAGTTCTAATCCTATCGGATCAGATCCAGTGTAACTGCGGGGCACCTTGAACCAGAATGCCAAGATTGGAATAGCGTAGACCTCACCATCGGAACCACGGCTGATGAAATATCTCTGACGCTTTCTTTGCTTGCGATTCTGTTAGAGACGCGACGGAAACAGAAGTCGGTTGCCTGCGAACAACTTGGGGATCTTCTCAGGAGGAGGCATGATTCGTTTCAAAATCTGAACGTACTTTCCTTTGCAAATGACGGCCCAGACTACTACCAGAGTTACGACTACGGAGATCAGCAGACAAGACAACGCTTACAATAAAAGTTGCCGCGCGGGCAATCTCACTTCCGCAAGTATCAGCAATGATCTCGAGTGTTAGTGCCTGCGTATCTGTTTCAATACCTTTGTTGACAAAAATCATCAAAGGCAAGTGTGCGCGGTCGAAGCTGTGTTGTAATTTGATGAGCGTTTCTCTGTTGGTTCCGATCCTAAATAAACTACGGAATCTGGGACAGGTCCACGAGAAATTCACCTGACGCCTTGCGTGGGTATTGCAAAAAGTAAAACATCCATCTGTTTCATCATCTCCTTGCTGGGTATCTCCGGACCAACAACACGAATATTCGTTGAAAACTCGTGATCTTTCAGGTAGTCTGGGTTCCGTTGATATTTGTTAAAATATTCCACGAAACGAGCTTCCCGAGACCACATGAATACTTCATGGTCTGAGTATCCGAGATGGTCTGCCAAACAGCTTCCAAAATTGCCTGCTCCAAAGACGAGAATTTTTGATTTTGGGGGTGGGGTCGAGGGAAATGAAAGCATGGTGAATTCCGCAGTGGAGAGGGAGGTGGAGTGAATGCTGCACCTGGAGAAAAGGGTATGATGAGAGTAGAGGACAACACTGGCTCGTGAATGTGGTTTGCTATTGACGATGTTGACGATGTTATTACGTCGAATGGCGATATAGCGCAGCATATACAACCGACTAAGTGATCCCGATGTTCTGATAAAAGAATTAGTCAAGTAGCATAAGGTAGCAGTAAGTAGTAGTGAGGACTATGACACCAAAGGTCATGGCCCGGCCTGGACCTAATGCTTACGTAAATTGCCGGCCGCAGCCCGTGTTTACAACTTTGCCCTTCGTCCAACCAAGTCGGGCATATACCATTGACTACTCATCATTTATATTTAATACTTTATTCTTCTCTCTATAGAGACAAGTTCTTTTCAGCAGCCATGGCAATACAAGACAGAACACATGAGTTTCGTTCATGCGTCGAGTCCATACGAAACAGGTCCGCTGTACCACCTCGAACCGCTGAGGCAAAACAGAAACTGCTTCAATCACACAGCAATGGACAAGCAAAAAGCGAGTTCTCGCGCATGGCCTCTGCCATTGGGAAAGATATTAGCAGCACTACCATAAAGCTAGGAAAGCTTGCGCAGCGTAAGCGTAAAGTCTCATCGTTCACTTGCCGTTTATTGACCGGCTTCCAGTCGCGAAACGGAAGACACTGTTTGACGACAGACCAGTGGAGATTAGTGTATGCTTGTTCACCGACGTGTCCGCAGTACGCTAACGTGGGTCTTTCAGGAACTCACATTTATCATCAAACAAGACATTGCAAACATAAACAGGCAAATAGCCGCTCTGCAATCCTATGTTAAGCAAAGGAACGTACAAGCATCGAAATCTTCAGAGGGGAAACAGATTGATGAACACAACCACAATGTCGTCATGATGCTGCAGAGCAAGTTGGCAAATACAAGCATGAGTTTCAAGGACGTTCTGGAAGTTAGGACACAAGTGAGCCGCTAAACCACATCACAGCAACTCGCGCTAAATGCAGTTCTAGAACATGAAAGAAAGCAAGGATCGTACAGAGCAGTTCATGTTCTCTACGGCAGCGGCAACCCACCAGGCTCCACCCAGTAAGTCACTATTGGCGCATAAACGAGCTCTCACGACCAATGCGCCTGTCAGGTTCGTTACTTCTAAACGGGAGACAGGACCCTATGGGCGATGGAAGCCGACCTAACTCCAAAGGCAAGGGCCGGGCCTTTCAAAATGAAGACGTTCTCGCACTGGACCTTGATTCAGCCGAGGAAGGCTCAACAAAGCACGGAGGTAATGCATTCATGCAAATGCAGCAAATCGAACAACAGGTGATTCTATTGAATGCTACTCGATTACATCTTATACTGAGGGACTTTTAGGATTCGTATATCCAATCGAGATCAACAGCCATAGAATCCATCGAATCGACAATTGCAGAATTAGGACAAATATTCACTCAGTTGGCCAATATGGTTGCCGAGCAACGAGAAACAGTACAACGCATTGACGCAGACACTGTGGACATCGCGTCGAATGTGAGTGGTGCGCAGAGAGAACTACTCAAGTATTATGCGAGCATCTCGAGCAATCGCTGGCTGATGCTCAAGGTCTTTGGCGTGTTGATTGTCTTCGTGAGTTTGCTTTTTTCGAGAAATGCAGGCATACGAGTTCTAAACCTCTTTACTAGTTCCTTATCTTCATACTTGTCTCATAATTGGACGCTGAGCGCCGTTTTGTCACGTATTTACTGGGTCGATATTCATAACGTAATTTAATATCCAACAGCATAGCAAGGAATCACAGAATGCTCTATAGAATGAAACTTCAGCCAACAGGAATAGCATTAACGCCAGTACCCCAATCTTTGCTTTTGGTCCGCTGTGCTTTACCAGCCTTCGCGTGCTTCTTTCCCCCGCGATGTGTCGTGGAGTCTTCCGTGTCACCGACCGTCCATGTCCGCTTTTTCTGCACCTCCTGATCGGCGCCTGACGTTGTGGAGAATCTCTTTGCTCCGTCCACCCCAGACGCTGGCTCTTCACATTTTGACTTGGCTTTCTTCTGGAGTTGTTTTTGCTGTACAATTGAGTTACTTAGTACCGAGTAGACTACGCTGGAAACATGGCTCACTCGCTGACTCTCCAACTCCTTGTTCCGCTGCTTCAACTTGGACAGCCTCGCTTCACCCTTGCCGCCTCCGCCAGCAGTAAGTTCAACATTGATCTGACGACCGTCTAAACTGGAGTGGTGGAGCTTGAGGCCCTGCTGAAGCGCGTTGCGATGCTTGAATTCAAGAAAAGCGCATCCTTTGGATTTGATCGCAGGTCTCGGTGCTTTATTGGCAGCTGGTTTAGGTGCTAGTAAACGGACAGTGGGTGGTGGATCTAAGCGCCGATGTTAAAACCTTCCTCTGCGTGTCACAAATTACTACAATGACTTACCGCATGCTGCGAAGTGAACTTGTATTGATTCTAAGGTGGTGGTATATTTAAGATTTCCTGAGGTAAAGGAATCAGTGAGCAGATTCCAGGGCTCCTCAGGATGCTCGATCATACCAAGAAACAGAATAAAACGTTGTTTTGATTTTTCAGTTTTTGACTCTGCCTGCTCAGCCTCCTCTGCATCCTCTGGAACAGTCCCGACATCTCCCTTTGTTCTCTTAACCCCCCGCTTCCCCGACTGCCCCTCCTCTCCCTCTAGATCTCCGGTTCCTGGTGCATCTTCCGTAACTTCCCTCTTTCTCTTTTTCGTTGCCACCACCAGCCCTTTTTTCTCTCCGTCTTTCTGAACCACGACCTCTTCCCTTCCCTTTCCTTTCCCCCCAACACTCTTTTGAGCGACTTGAACGTCCTCCCCACCCTCCTCACCGCTAGCCCGACTGTCAATAAGGTCCTGAAGTTCGAGAATAGGGACATCGTGCTCCAAGTCTCCTTGCTGTTTTGCTTTGCCTTTGCCCTCGCGGAAAGCTAAGCCCTTTTTCTGGCGTTTGGTGAGCTTGGGAGTTAAGGACATATTTATATCTGATCCTGGGCGCGTCTTTTAAGAGGTGGCACGTTCCTGCCGGGTTCGCTTGAAGCGAATAGACGGGAGAAGATTCCAATTATATCACGTGATGTTATACGTAGTGCGTGAGACACCCTTCAAGTGAACTAACTTGCCAAGGCAATTGCGCAATGCGGGACAGCCCATCAGTCGGATGGTATAGAGCGAAGGCCTTCAAACACCTTGTAAAGAGTCCAATTCGAGCGTGTGTGGAAGCAAAATGCCCGCGAAGTTAGCAACTTGTCAAGCCAGACTCCAATAAAGCGAGCAGAATTACTATTCTGCACGCCACTTAAGGAGTCCCCTTTACGATCACTCAGCCTAGCGATAATCCATGGACAGCTTCGCCTGCACCCTCGATTTCTCTTTCCTCGCCATCAGCTCCTCTCCGCGTTCGCAGAATCGGCCGTAAAATCGGACTCACAAGCCCTAAAGAAGGCCGAAGTACGGGGCTGGAAGATAAGCTCATGGTTCCTAGGTTCACCTGCCGTGAACTCGGGTAAGTTTGGAAGGGATAACTGGACGTGACAGTGGGCGATGAGGTGGCTGAAGTACTGGAATTGGATGGAGGGATAGAAAGAGGAATCGGAACTGGAGGCCTGGAACTAGGTGTCCGAGGGTACGACACGAGTGAAGGGTGTGTTTCTCGCAAGTACGATATGGAAGGCGATACAGCACGGCGTTTCGCGGATGTAGGATATGGATCATATCTATCGTCCACTGCCCACGAGTTGTTAATGTGACACTCTGAATGATGTGCGGGAACCTTACATTTACGCTTGTTCGAGCGCACAGCGCTTGTAGTTGGTGGTGGCGTGTATCGCCATTGAATGGACATGGGCGTGGAAGTGATGGAGGGAGATACCGTAGGCTGTCCGGCGGTTAGGAAGAGATAACAAATGAGATAGT